>VWZZ01002803.1:289521-316470 GCA_013399095.1 Psophia crepitans
CATAGAAAGAGATGAGGTTGGTCAGGCAGGACTTGCCTTTCACAAACTCATGCTGGCTGGGCCTGATCCTCTGGTTGTCACAGACATGGCATGTGATTGTTCTCAAGATGACTTGCTCCATGACCTTCCCTGTCACCAAGGTCAGGCTAACAAGCCTGTAGTTCCCGGGATCCTCCTTACAACCCTTCTTATGGATGGATGTCACATTAGCAAGCCTCCAGTCTTCTGGGACTTCTTCAGTAGACCATGACTGCTAATAGATGATGGAGAGCGGCTCAGCAATCACATCTACCAGCTCCCTCAGCACCCTTGGGTGCATCCCATCTGGCCTTGTGGTAGTCCAGATGGAGTAGTGGATTCCCTTCAGTGAATCCATGTTGACCACTCCTGATCACCTTATTTTTCCTCCACATGCTTAGAGATGACATTCAGAATGAGCTGTTCCATCACCTTTCCCAGGATGGAGGTGAAACTGACTTGTCTGCAGTTTCCTGGGTCTTCCTTCTTGCTCTTTTTGAAGTCTGGAGTGACACTGTCTTTCCTCCAGTCCTCAGGCACCTCTCCTGTTCTCCATGACCCTTCAAAGATGATTGAGAATGGCATAGCAATAATGTCTGCCATCTCACTCAGCACTTGTGGGTGCATCCCATCAGGGCCCATGGATTTGTGGATGTTGAGTTTGCCTAGATGATCTCTAACCCAATCCTCCTCAACCAAGGGAATGTTTTCCCTTCTCCAGACTTCCTCTCTTACCTCCAGGGTCTGGGATTCCTGAGGGTCAGCCTTACCAGTAAAGACTGAGGCAAAGAAGGCATTTAGTTACTCTACCTTCTCTGTCTGTATCCTCCATTACCAAGGCACCCACCTCTTTCAGTAGTGGGCCCACATTTTCCCTAGTCTTCCTCTTGCTATTGATGTACTTGAAGAAGCCCTTGACATCCCTTGCCAGATTTCATCCCAAGTGGGCCTCGGCCTTCCTTGTTGCTTCCCTGCATACTCTGACCAATGTTCCTATATTCCTTCCAAGTGGTCAGTTCCTTTTGCCACATTCTGTTAACTTCCTTTTTCCCTTTGAGTTTTTCCAGAAGCTCCTTGCTCATCCATTCACGTCTCCTGCCTCCTTTACTGGATTTCTTACTCATAAGGATGCACCGACCTTGAGCTTGAAGGAAGTGATGCATGAATATTGACCAGCTCTCTTGGACTGTCCTACCTTTTAGAGCCTTAATCCATGGGATTATTCAAAGTAGGCCTTTGAAGAAGCCAAAGTTAGCTCTCCTGAAGTCCAAGGTTGTAATCCTAGTTATTGCCCCGCTCTTTCCACTCAGGATCCTGAACTCCATCATCTCATGGTCACAGCAGCCAAGGCTGCCCCCCAACCTTCACATCCCCAACCAGTCCATCTTCGTTTGTTAGTACAAGGTCCAGCAGCATACCCCTCCTTGTGGGCTCCTCCACCACCTGTGTCCAAACATTATCATCAGTGCTCTGCAGGAACCTCCTGGACTGTTTGTGCCTGGCTGTGTTGCCTTTCCAGCAAATATCAGGGTGGTTGAAGTTCCCCATGAGGACCAGGGCCTGTGATTGTTACGCTACTTTCAGTTGCCTGTACAAGGCCTCATTGACTTCCTCTTCCTGATCAGGTGGCCTGTAGTGAACACCCACAACAGTGTCACCCATATAAGCTTGCCCCTTAATTCTTATCCACAAGCTCTTGACTCGTTCTTCATCCACCCCTAGGCAGAGCTCAATACATTCCAGTTGCTCTGTCACATAAAGAATTTCACCACCTCACCTTGCTGGCATGTCTTTCCTAAACAGTACGTAGCCATCCATGGCAGCATTCCAGTCATACGAGCTATCCCACCATGTCTCTGTAATTGCAAATTGTCACATTGATATTGGAGAGCAAGTTCCCCTTCTCTTGCACTTCCTCTCTCCTTTGAAGGTTTCTGAGTCACTGGAGTAGTGTCATAGTCTTGTAGCCAAATGATGTTTATTGCACATTCATTCATCTGTTTTGATGCAATTACAAAATCAAAATAGACAGGACACGACCGATTGTCCCTATTTATTTTTTCAGCCGTAGGTTATAGACAGACTTTAAATGTACATAGTAAATTACAGCCTAGAGCCAGTGCTTGTATGTAAGCCATTTTAAGAAGGATAATCAGTTCTGAGAATTCTCTTTTAATTACTTTTTAACCTAAGCTTTCAAAACAGCTAATTATTTTTGCCGCCAGACTTGAAAAACCTAAGACGACTGTGATTTTCTAGAAAAAGTGAAGCACATCTATTCTGAAAATGAGGCTTGTTTACAAGTGTCATAAGGCAGGTGTTTCAAAAATTGAATTGGTATTTGGATCACCAGTCCCTTTTAATAATACAGGTCCCACCACAGCATCCTGCAGTTGTCCTTGTTCAAATTTCAGAAGTGGCTTGCTGAGAGTTACTTTGTTACTTACATAGCTAAGACAGGCGAGAAAATATTCAACCCGAATTGATGAGCCCAAACTTGCCTCCTAAACAACCGGGAGAATGAATTAGGCAGTGACATAATCTTCTAAATTACATCTATTATGATATAATAATGCAACATGCCAGAAGGAGCGTGAAACTCTCATAAAGGCTCTTAATTTGAATTTGTTTTGAAATGGCAAGACACAGACAAAAACAACATACTCGATTTAACTCATTTAAACAACGCCAGCATTTAATTAGAATATGAGGATAAAGTGATGGGATATTACAGTCCAGATTTCCACAAAATTTTACCAATCTAGGGGTGACGACTTACAGCACTTGGTACATAAAATAAGGCACTAAATTTAAAATAGGACCCCATGCATATTAGCGTAATTAAAATGCCAAACTTTAAAATGCAATTATCAAGTAATAGGAATGCCATGCATCTGTAGTGCTAGAATTTCCTTAAAGCACATTAAGGACATGCAATGCTCAGCAGATTCCTAACTACTACTTAATTACCCTTATCCCTTACTGCTGCAGAGATGCAGAGTATGGAAAAGGTACACATTTGCCTAACCAAAAGAAGCATTAAGAGATTTTCTTTTGTAGTTTTAGTACAGATAGCTTTTTAAAATCTACAGTATACCTTGCTCAGTGAGCAGCTAATGAAATAATCTGTAAATCTAAATTCTGAAACTGTCATTTGAACACGTCAGTTAGCATCAAGTGTACCACGTCGCATGAATCTCCATTGCCCTTGTTCAAAGCTCAGTGGTGTAAGAGTTTCAGAGTGCTCCCTAAAAGCCCCCTTGTCTTTGTAGTCACCAGCCTGTTACCTTTCAAAAGAAAGGCTTGCCTTTAATACATTTGTCCTTTTGACAGGATCTCCTTTATAATCAATTTT
Organism: Psophia crepitans; assembly: GCA_013399095.1. NCBI lineage: Eukaryota > Metazoa > Chordata > Aves > Gruiformes > Psophiidae > Psophia > Psophia crepitans. The sequence goes on from VWZZ01002803.1 coordinate 292,895, forward strand.
ACAGTTCTTAAGAAGACAGTTCAGGTTTTCAGAACACTCTAGTCCCTTTCAGGTAACTGTTGTAGGGCTTCAAGTTTATTTAGCAGCTGACTCCCTTTCTCTTATATAAAGCTTTTAAAAGCAGTTGCACCTTTAAGAGTTTTGTGTGCTTTTTTTTCCTCCTTTTTTTCTCTCTGACTTCAGTGAAAACTGAAAAAATGGAAATTTGACGCTTTGCTTGTACAGCCTTTAAGATTACCAATAGCTACCTAAGCTAAACATAGTTTAAGCTGTCTCTCTGGTCTGAGATGCTTTACATTGTCAAAGACTTATTTCACATAGAGTGGCTGTGTCACACTGCTCTGGAGTTGGGAGGGGGAAAGGTGTCCCAAGCAACTGCATCTGCAAGTATTTCATGCAGTGCCTTCCCCCTTTGGCCTCTTTGGACAGTTTATAGACTACCTGTGGATAGCTTGCTTGAGAGTGCCTGCTGCGAGAGAGCTGGCATCGGTGGGTCACACAGAGAGCATCTTGGCTGAATTCAGGTGTGAGCTTTCAGGGTGTCCTGGTGATGGTAGCTAAGTCATGTTTTGAGTGACATAATTTGGTTTCAGATTCTCTTATTCACATCTGTGCTGTTTATAGGGGAAACAAGGCCTATTTTGATATGATTAGGGAAGGATTATAAAGTCTTTAGTCCAGAAAGATTAAAGAGAAATAAAAAAGAATATGGGAAAAAAAAAAAAGAAAGAGGAGAAAGAGAGAAACCAAACCTTTGCATAGGAACAAGGCACCAGAAACAGCAATAGAGGAATACTGCTGAGGGGAAATATTTTTTTGAAAAGGATAATAGCATCTGGGGAATGGGGTTAACCACAAGTATAACTCCCTTAGAACACTTCTTAAACTAACTGTGTGTCTCTTCTGTACTGTCTTGACTTTGAATAGAGACAGGTGAGAATCGGAAGCTGAGTTATTTCCTTCAGCACAAGCCCAGAGACTGAGCTGTGCTGGTCTCAGCCCCTGGAGCACTCTCTGCACTCTCAGGGGAGGCACAAGGTCTTACACTCAAGAGATGGGGGCTTATGTCTTGGTGCTGTTTTTTTTATTTTCTTTTATAACAAATCATGTGAAGAGGAAGTGTTGAAAAGCTTATGCAGGTCCAAAAAGTAGTGACAGTATTGATAACTCGGCACCTGCAACAAGCATGCCACTTCAGTGCAGGCACCTGGAACTGGCACGGTGAATGAGAGTGGAAGAAAAAAATTCTCCAAAGAGCAGTCAGGCAGGAGTTCATTTCATTTTCCTCTACATTCACTGGACTGATGAGCACAATTAACAGCTGCTTCACTGGAAAGACTTTTCACTCAATTATTTCCTTCATCTCAGACTTAGACTCATTTGATAATTATTTTTACATGGTGACTTGCACATCATCAACTGTTCTTCCCAACCTTGCACTGTAGTTGCAAGCGAGTTAGAGTACGGTCAAGTCATTGTTTTTTACTTTTTCCTTGCTATAGGCCTGCTTTTCTTAAAAGTGCAGTAATTTTCCCTGCCATACTGAGATGTGTACTATATCTTTCTTAGGACAATGTATGTATCTGATCAAATACATCAGCCAGGTAAGCCAGATGACACACCTACTGCTGTTCAGAAGATAGATTCTGCCTTGAATTAACTACTAGAAAGGCAAATCTCCATTATTTCAAAAAGTGTTAAGACTGCCCTCAATACTCATTTCCTATTGGTATGGGATGGATAAAGCATTGAAGTGGAAGTCAGAAATCTATGAAATGGCTTGTTGACCTTGGACAACTTGGATTGTTTATCCTTGTGCTTCTTGACTGTGTGCCTACTTCTGTACCATATCAACTCTGTGGAGGAGAAACCATTCCTGTACTTGTTTGTACAATCTGTTTTGCTTGGAGTCTCCAGGTAACTTAAAATATGCCTCATTTAAAAACAAAGCTGTGGAACAGTGCAGCTCCTGCCTGTTTCCTCTCAAATTCCACAGGAGTAAATAGCTTCGTCTGATAGCTAGTACAGTCCTGCAGTTTAGATTAAAATGATGTGCAGCTCCAGTAGTTGTATCATGTACCCTCAGGAGGTATTTCCTTGGGAACTACTGCTCTAAGCCTTCTAAAGCAAAAAATGCTCCAGTTCAGCCTGTGGGCTGAAAGGCGACAAATGTGAATGTGAATTAGTCCAGTTAAAATGGGTTAATCAAATGTGGTAATATTTAGGTGGGTAAACAACTGACACCTGGAAAAAAAATAATGAAGTAATATCGGTGTGCTGGGCTTTCACTTACAGAGTAGTCAGAGTAATGAAAGCTTAAGCTATTCTATCTGTCATCCCTTCTTCGTGTACAGAAAGCAATGGTGCTTCTGGAGAGTGCCAGAGGACAGTGAGTTCTTACATCAGAAATATGACACCTCTGGGGACAACATCCTCCTCTTGAACCACATCCTTATTGCACTGGGTAGCTGTAAGGGACCCATGTGTCATCATCTCCTCCATTGGTTTCAACAAAATCCTAGTCAGCGCCAAACTTAAAGTTCTGCTTTCACTTCACTTTGCGGGTGTGTTTGTGGGGTTTTTTTTCTTCTCCTTTATCCCAGTGTATTGTGTATTTCTTTCTTTCTCTTCCTCTCCTTTTGATTTTGTTGCAAGTTGGACTTTAGTAGCTAGGATTGTTTTGTATCATGTCAGAGAGCCTGTGATCACAAAGGTTGCTTAAGCAAAGTTATAAATAGCCTGACTTGTAGAGGTTTGCCAGGTCTTAGCACGAGAGGTAAGACCGTGTGCTGAGGACTTGCCACTCTGATAGCAAGTAAGAGACAGCCTTGGAAACAGAAGCTGCATCTTTTTTTAATCTCCATAGTTCTTTGTATTTCCTGCCCTTTGCAAGCTTGCTTTGTCTTTGAGAAAAGAAGATCCAGCTATAACAGAAACAGCAGTAGCAACAATTCCAGCTCACTTCAGCATCTGTTTTTCTTTGCCGTCAAAAGGCCTGTTATTTTCCATGTTAGCACCCTCTGAAAGATTTGCCAAACAGTGTGCTTTGTGTGTTAAAAACTCACACAGAGAAAGGAATTAACAGAAACTGATAAAACCCTGAAAATTTTACTTATTTCTGTAATCTCCACATGCTTTTCATTCTCTTCTTTTTTTTTGTCCTGCCCTTGTAATAATCAGCTATGAAAATTATTATTTTATTATTGTTTTCTACGTGATTAAGGAAGTTAAATTCTTTGCCCTGGGAATCCCAGATCATTGAATTTAATGCTGCCCAGAAAGATCATCATATCTTTGACTCTCTTGGCCCATTTCTATAGCCAAACATAGCAAAGCAGAAGTTAGATGCAGTTCTCATAAAAAGGTTTCTGCAACACAGAACTAGACAAATGATAGAGGGTAAGACATGTCCCACCTTCCCTCAGCAGGGTTGTCATTGCAAATAATTAAAAAAAGGGTCTCTATTTGGCCTTTGGAAAGAGTTTGAGAAGGGACAGGATATTTTGGGGTCCCTTTAAATCATGCAGAGCACTTCATAATTTTTAGACTTCATCTCATAGTATGGGTCCAGATCCATCAAGGCTTCTAAGTGCATTTGAAAAGAGAAACTTATTGAGATTAAAATGTTGTCTTCTCGGCCTGTGGAAAAGAAATAAAAGGGAGACTGTGGGCATTATAACCACTGCAAGTTTTGCAGTGAACCAAGATGAACTCAGTTTTGATGTTTGCGAGTAAGCCAGTGTCTTTTGCTAAAAGATGACGTGAATTGGTCCAAAGGTATGAGTCATTGTATGCTTGAAGAGTTCTGGCAGAATGGAGCCCACCTGGCTGTAGGCTTTAGGTGTGACCCGTGTCTCTAGCTACAGCAACATCATCGGCCTTTGAGGTGCAGCTTCCCAGGGGACGGGTTGTGACCCCATGACTGTCTTACCAAATGGAGGAGGCGGCTTTTGTCAGTTGCAAGGGGTTGTTTTCTTATGGACCTTTCAGCCCATTCCACAACGACAGTGAGTTCATATTTTCACAAAGGCTCTTTAGGCAAATTATATAGCGAGTTTAGTTTGCATGTAAGGAGTAATTAGCACAGAATGGTAAGTAAATATTTTTAGCAATCCTTGCTCTGAGCACTGGGTTTGAACACGAAGCTGAGCAGAATTTGTTGCATGTCTTTGCAGTACATATTTGAAAATGTTGCTGGTGACTAGAGTAAGAATTGATAAAGATTTGCAGCTTCCTCAGAGCCAGAGGATTCCTTTGGAACTGGGAGGAATAACTGAACTGTCGATATATACCGAACACATAAATTCATGAGGGATGCTAGTCACATCAGGGAAAATACAAATCTAGTGGAAGGTGGGACAACAAGGTATCCCTGAAATAATTTAAGAACTAAATATATCATTAAAATGTTATAGGGGTCTTTCTGAATGAAAATTATATAAGACTGTAACAAGCAGGTTTGTGAAGCTGTTTTTTCCCTACATACAATGGGGGAGATTCCAGTGTTACAATACCAGGAACAGTTTTAGTACCCATATTTTGAAAGGGCTGTTTGGGAGCCAGAAGGAATATGGAAAAAGTCACCAAAATAATTTGAAAGCTAGAGAAAAATTTCTTTGTTTGGTTTCCCAAGAAAAGCCAGCTGCATTGTGATGTGATTACAGTACCCGAAAGCCGTAGGAGAACAATTGCCTTCGAGTGGGAGCTAGAGGATGTCCAGGTAGAAACATGCCATTGCAAGCAGCGTAACAGAGTCCATCCGTCCTGGTAAATGGATGTTTTTAGTGGGGTGTGGATTCAAAATATCTCTTAATGGCAAAAACCCAGAGGGCATAAACATATAAGCTGGAAAACAGATTCACTGAAGATCAATCTCATTAGGCATTATGCAGATCAAAATGTTGAAGAGTATGTTCACGGTCCAGAGGCACAATTGCCCATTAGCATCAAGTCCATCAACCTCTAAATGCTCTTTTTTTTTTTTTTTTGTTAAAGAACCAGACTTACTAAAGAACTACATAATTGCCAAATGGCAGCCAGTGCTCTAAATGGGTTCATCATACAAGCTTAAAGTTATAATTTTTGAAGACATCGCTTCTTAAATTTAAATAGTCACTGTCTGATTTTTTGAAAGAACAGAATTCTGAGTCTGAAGTAAAAAATAACATAAAATTTGTTGCCCTTTTTATGGAAAATTCTTTGTTTGTCAGTACTGGAAATTATGATGACTATTGAGTGACATCTAGTGGATATGATGCTAAATACCGACATCTAGAAGGCAACGTGAAACAAAATCAGAGTTGTAGTGCTGCTGAAGTGACCGTGTAATTCATAGAACCATTAAGGTTGGAAGAGACCTCAAGGATCATCCAGTCCAACCGCCCCACCACCACCTATTACCCACTAAACCATGTCCCTAAGTACCACATCCAACCTTTCTTTAAACACCCGCAGGGACGGTGACTCCACCACCTCCCTGGGCAACCTGTTCCAATGCCCGACCACCCTTTCCGAGAAGAAGCTTCTCCTAATCTCTGACCTAAACCTCCCCTGGTGCCACTTGCAGCCGTTCCTCCTTGTCCTAAAATATTACACATTGTAGCAACATGTAGGTCATAAGCCAGGGATACAGAATCTAACTCTTCAAGAAAATGAAATTTTAGCAAATCTTGAATGTATTAGATTTCTCTTGTTTAGATCCTTCTAATTCTCGTATAAAAACCCCCAACCAACCAAGCAACCAACCAAAGACACCCCAAAACCTAACCCACCAAAAAACCCCATAACAACAACAACAAACCAAAACCAACCAACCAAGCCATCACAAAGAAAAAGCAGCAAGAAAAACCCCCAAACCCCAAAACCTACTTGCTGCACATTTTGGATCATTTATTGTACTTTCATATAATCTACATTTTAATCTACATACATATAGTTTTTACCAGCCCACTGACTGTGAATCACAGTCCGTCACATAGTAGCACCAGTATGCTGAAAAGAGGCTTCTGATGTGCTTTGGATGGGTATTTTTTTCCTTTTTCATTTCCATTTCATTTTTCACAATTAAATATGAACTTATCCTTGAGGCTTACTGGCTAAAATAAGTCTGGAGTTGATATTCCAGGTTGCTTTACAGTGAGTTGATGACAGAAAAATTGTAGTTTTTCAGAAGAGATTGTTGAAGAAGAATAGCTGAAATGCTTGCTTGGCTTAATTCTTTTTTGAGGAAAATGTATTTCTGGGAAGACCGTATTTCAGAAATTGAGATACAAAGACTTCAATTTTTGAAGAGGAAGGAAAAAACCTGTGAAGAGAAAGCTTCTACATTCTTACAGCATGATTCATCAGGTGCCTTATCGCTTGCTTAACTTTACTGATCATTAAGCATGCAATTGTGAACTCTGGATTTTTCACCTTGGTCACAGAACCCTCAAAGGGCTCTGTAGCACCTTTTAAGCTCCCATTTAGTAATGTTACTTCACTCATGTTTGCAAATATCAATTCAATATTTGCATCACATACAATTTAAACAAGTCTCTGGGTGTGACAAAACACTGCTTTCCATTGATAAGCTAAATCCAAAAGTCACTAACATGGGATTTAAGGGGGAAGTGGTAGAGAGTAATAGGTTTTGAACACTCCTGGATTATTATAGAGAAATACACATATTATGTAGTCAGAATGTTGAGATAAATAATTTTATCTATTCTATTCTATAGGCAAGATAAATGAAATTAAGATTAGACAGATATGTCAGTAAGGAATACACTAAATGTAGAAAATAGAGTGCAGTGAGGTCAGTGATTTTTATACTGACTTTTGTACTTAAGAGAGTTTTTTAATTAATAATTTAGATTTTAGAGATGCATGGTTCTTTGATGTATCTGTCATTGGATTGTCTTGCTGTAAAATTAATTATACTCACTTGCTGGTTTTTTGTTTTGTTTTTTTGCAAGGGGGGCTTTTTTTGGGTTTGGTTTGGGATTTTTTGTTGGGTTGTTCCCGCCCCATCCAGGAAGACGTTGGTTATGCAGACTGCAGGTATTCCAAACTACATCTCTGCTGGAGATGCTGCTCTGTGTCTTCCAAGCTCCCATCTTTATCTGCAATTTCGTGTTCTCTTGGTGCAGCCAGAAGGGGAAGCTGGAGCTGCAGCAGTTAGTGTTCCTGCTCAAAGCAGAGCCAGAATGGCTCAGTCTTGTGGCAGGTGGTTTGTAAAGCTGCAGCCATCTGGTAGCAAAATTTCAAATAACAGCTCACAAGCCACTGCACATTCCTACCAATGAGCATGTCAGAGTGCAGCAGCGCTTCATCCATAATGGCCCATTAAGACTAAGAAATCAATACCAAATACCATAAGAGATGGACCACAGACTGGAAGGAAGGATTTAGAGGTTGTTCAGGTTTTAAAACTTTTTCCAACTCCTCCTTGACCTCCCCCGTCTCAGCTGGAATGCAGTGATGGTTTATATTTAAAAGGGATTTTATTTGATTTATTCTTATCTTTTCATAAAATCTGTACTGTATTTGCATGCAGATATACCTCTTCATAATAAGCTGCTTGTCTTTCTGTGACTTTTTGTACTTGTGTGTAGGCTGGAGCTAAGCTTCTGTTAAAACACAAATGACATTTTTAAGATACAAGACTAGTTTCTCTTTCATTGTGTATTACATTCAGGTTTACTAAATTAATGTAAACTAAATAGCCTAATCTCTATAAAAGTTATGTGTTACAGACAAAGAAATTCCGTCAGCATCAAATTTACTTTTGTAACACAGACACAATTTTTTTTTAAAAAGAAAAAGTTAAAAAAAATCCTGATTCAGTGACTCCTGAGTGTAAGCCAAAGTTTTCTTTTTACGAATATTTTCAGTGTCAACCTTTATGGAGGATTTTTGACTCAAAAGTGAACTGCTTCCCCGTTGGGAGATAAGTTAGTGCCATACCCTGTTTAATTCAAAATATGTACCAAAATCATATTATAGTGCAGACAACTCTTAAAGTGGTGCCTTGTGTTTGTACTCAACCTTGTCGTTGTTTTGTCCCAGCTGGCAGCTAAGCACCAGCCAGCCACACTCTCAGCCCACCCCACCTCCCCTGGTGGGATGGGGGAGAGAATCAGAAGGGTAAATGTGAGAAAACTCGTGGGTTGAGATACAGCCAGTTTAATGGGTGAAGCAAAAAGCCACACACACAAGCAAAGCAAACCAAGGAATTCATTCACCACTTCCCACGGGCAGGCTGATGTTCAGCCATCCCCAGGACAGTAGGGCTTTCATGCATAAGGGTGACTTGGGAGGACAAACGCCATTACTCCAAATGTCCTCCTTGTTCTTCCCCAGCTTTATATGCTGAGCATGATGCCGTATGGTACAGAATACCCCTCTGGTCAACTGGGGTCAGCTGTCCTGGCTGTGTCCCCTCCCAACCCCTTGTGCACCCCCAGCCCACTGGCTGGTGGGGTGGTGTGAGCAGCAGCCAAGGCCTTGGCTCTGTGTAAGCGCTGCTCAGCAGGAACGAAAACACCCCTGTGTTATCAACACTGTTTTCAGCACAAATCCAAAACAGCCCCATGCTCGCTGCTGTGAAGAAAGTTAGGAGGTACTTTGCCTGGCACCACTGAAAAATAGCTGAGACCCAACCCAAGGCTGCAGCAGAAGCCACCCCTCTTAGAAAACCAGGTTGTACATTTTGTGCTAGTGCTGCACTGCAGAGGGCTTTGCAGGAGCCAATGCAAGAAGAGCCAAGTCCCCATCCAGCATTTGCTGTTGCTGTAGCTGAAATACTCCTGCAGCCTTTTAGTGGCAAAATAAAGTTGGGAGAATTGGTTGTCCTTTTGACTCAGCTAAGGAATATGTCCCTCTCAGATTACTAAGTACTACATAGTTTCTTTCTTTTCGCCTCCTCGCCCTCAAGTCTCATCTGAAAACTGGCACATATCTGGAGACATTTCTGCAGATGTGCTTGGAGTTTGCCGAGCCCTTCAGGGGAGGTAGGAAGTGATATGCTGCCTTGCAGAGCTGGGGCCAGCTATGACCTGCAGAACTGTTGTCTCATGGGTTTCAAATCAGTGCTGCTCCTGATTTCATATCACTGCTCAGCTGCCACAAGCCAGGGCGGTGGGATACTGGCAGTTTCTTTTGAGCCTCACAACCCGAGAACATGGAGCTTGGTGTAAGACAGTGCTGCTGAAAGGCAAGGTACGCTGGCTTAGGGCTTGGAGCCATGCTTACGTGGCTTGCGGGCTGGAGCTGATTCGCGCCTGGAGAACTGGGAGTGTGCAGGACTGTTTGGACATGCTATCAGTCTGAAGACATTTCTCTGTGGCTCTGGTCAAGTGCATGCTACCAAATTAACAATATTCAGTTCCCAGGAATGCGCCAGGGAAAGAGATGGAGCTCCAAACCTGAATGAGGGTTGCTGAAGGGTTGGGATATTTTGCTGTTGCTATTTTAATAGCCAGGCTGGACACTGACTGTATTTTTTTAGCATTTCTGTTTATCAGATTGGACTGGCCTGGACCACAAAGTCCAGAAATGACTCCTGAGGTTGTGCATTTTTCCTCCTGCCACTTCCAAATACAGGCTTACTGTTGTCTTCAGAAAGGAAAGGTGAGAAAAGTCCTGTTTCATGGCAATTTTATAGAAAGGGATTTTTTTTTTTTAATCAGTTTTCTGAATGTGAGGTTGTTAACTCTGCCAATACTTGAAGTTTAAAAGGTTTGGGCATTTCTATTTATTTATTTATTTAAGGGATCAATATCTCATCTCCTTCAAGTACTGTTAGACTCATATTTGCCAAAAAAGTTTTCACTGCAAATCTATTTTTTTCTCTGCTCGTACATAAAGAATTTCTACTTTCATCTATTTAGCTATTGATGATTCAGAGTAAAAATAAAAAAAAAATGGATTTTTTTTTTTAGTGCTACTAAGCCTGCAATACCTGTGGTTTTAAGTGTTGTCTCAGACAGTATACTTGAAACATCAGTTAGAAACTCATTCTGAGTGTAAATCTGTGAAGGTAAAAGACTTTTAATGTCACAAGTTCCTTTTTTCAGAATGGGAATAACTGACATCTTTCTTTACTTGTTAAGCAGAGTTTGGAAAACAAACACAGGTGAGCCATAACTTCCCCAATCTAACTTTTGTTTTATTTTTGGTTGGGTTTTTTTGGTGGTGGTGTTGTTTTTGTTTTCTTTTCTTGGTCAGGAAGCTCTGATCCTGCAAATTAACCCTTGCAGGAGAATTCCTGTTGCTGTTCCAGATCCTGCTATCATTAAAAGCCAGACAGTCATCAAGATGTTGGTAATCCATTTCTGATTTCAGCAAACCTACTTTTTGCTGAAAACGTCTTGTTAAAAGCAACTTTGCTAAACTCCGAAACACCATGGCACTGCTTTGCAATGCATTGCTTTCCTTTGCTTTGCAGATATCCAGCCACACACAAGAAGAGCCCCACTGAGAAAAATGTTTCACATCAAAAATGCAACAGGGGTTGATGATGCAGTGCTGAGATTGTGTTGCAGTGCTACTTTCTTTATTAGCATCACCTTAACCCACACCCGTGATTCCAACAGATCACCTGGAGGAAGGGAGCCACTCTTGAAAAGTAGAAAACCTGACTAATCCACTCTTTGGGGGATCACAGAAGGTCAAACCCCTCCTCCCTTTCACCCTCAGGGACTGGGGGAAGTCTGCTCTTGTACAGGATGGAGAGTTCTTGCAAGCGTTTCATACCAGAAGTCATGTGAAAGTCACGCTATTCACCAGCACAATGAATATTAAAAAACTTAAGTATAATTCTTGTTGTGAAAGTCAGAACTATTTTTCTTATTTGTTAGTAAAAGCTATCTTCTAGAACATATATATATATATATATATATATATATATATAATGGTACATTTTGTCTTGCAGTGGTTGCCAGAGTGAAATCCCCTTTTAGCTATGTTTTAGAGCAATAGAATAGAATAGAATATATAATGATCATTTTTATTTAGTGAAGGTATGAGTGAAACATGACAGGCCTATAAGACCTGAAAATGAGAGAGACATAGAAGTTATGCTTATTTTAGTTTGTACAAAATACTTAACAGCAAGCTTCTTTCTTTCATTTCAATATACTTCATAAGGTCAGCATTCACACGCCAAAAACAAAGCTGGAATTTTGGTTTGGCGTGGTAAAGAACCCTTGCTGTCTCTCTGGGTTATGCTAGAACTACAGTTCAGACAGGCTTAGACCCTCAGCTTTCACAATTATTAATATAAACAGTTTGGAAGCCTTTAAAAATGTATGTCATAAAGAAAAGAAGAGTAAGAGGCTTTCCAGCTGATCTATAGACAAGTATCATGGTCCCAGGCAGCATGGTCTTGTGCATGTGAATTATCCCAGTGACTTTACTGGGATTTACTCGTATGGGCAGAGCTGCTCACAAAGAAGGTGTTTTTGCACTTGTGGAGCCATAGTTACTTCTTCCCTGCAGAGAGAAATAGAAAAAGGTTGGTAGCCTTAGCTGTGGCTGTACGATGTGCCAAAAGCAAAAACGTGTTACTCGCAGTCTGATCAATGATAATAAATCATAACAAGAAAATCAATTGTTTCTTTGAATCAGGATTAAGAACAGCTAGAATTACTTGCAAAAATGCCACAAGGGGGCAAGAAATGCCAGCAGCGTAAGCAGATGAACAAATTAACATCAAGCGCTGTAATGTCCTTCCCATTTTCTGATGGGCGGCAAATAAAAATACGGAAACAACATAGCAGCTAGTTTTTCTGTGTTAAGTCTTTCCAGTGTTTAAATTAGATTCATAAATTAAATTAGACATGATATTCTATACTAGTTGCTGTTAAAATCGAATACTGTTTACTGCTCGTATCGATATATTGCACAATTCCATTTGTGGCTTCACCGGTGGTCATTAGTATGCCTTTGGCACGCCCTGTGGGATTTTTACACAAAAGCTATTTAAAACATGTACGTTTCCCTATAAAGTCCAACCATGAAACCAGTGAATTGCAAGTATAACCTGCCAGAATTGCTTTTAAGAATAGTGTCCTGAAAAATTTACAAGCTGTCAAAGTCAAATTACAAAGTTAAAATCAATGAATGTGAGTCTAGACTACACAATATTTTGTGGAGGGAGAATACTTGTGCGTCTAAATCCTATAATATATAGTGTTCTGGTATTCACTACACCTCTCTGTGTCTCTGCTTTGTCTAGATGGCAGGTGGTTCCCACTGTGGTCTCCAAAAGACTCTGTAAGAATTTATTGCAACAGTACAAGATGATCATGTGAAAAATCCCTGGGCAAGCTTCTCACTGCTGTCACAGCTTCCTCCTCCATATGTTGGCAATTTTCAGCATGATTGGAAAAGTTTTATTATTTATTTATAATCAGCATTTTAAAAAAAATCAAATAAAAGAAGCATTTTGTTTGCTTGGTTGTGTTTAGCTTTTATCCTTTTCCTTTTCCCTTTTTCTTTCCCTTTCCCTTCCACTTCTCTTTCCCTTTCTTTCTCCTTTTTATCTTTTTTCCCCTTTTTCCCCTCTTTCCATCTTCCCTTTATTCTTTTCGCCTTTCCCTTTTCCCTTCTAGTCTTCCCCTTTTTTCCTCCCCCCCCCCCCTTTTTTTTTTTACTCTGTGGTGGGTTTTTCTGTGTTTTTTTATTATTTGTGGGTTTGGGTTTTTGTGGGGTTTTGTTGTTGTTGGATTTTTTTGTTTTATTTTATTTTACCACAGCAAAGGAAAATTGAAGTTTTGGGGGTGAGGTTGTAGGGCCTTTGGCTCTTGTGGCAATGATCATCATGGAGGCTCTGGGAATGCTTACTGTAAGAACTCACGCTGTAATTGATGGTGGTTGTTGAGCTAATGGCAAAGACAATCTTTATCTTCAACATTCATTATTCAGTGAATTTAAATGTATTTAAGCAATGTCAAGCAAAAGGCTTTGTCTGAGGTTAGAAAAAGCGGGCAAGGCATATTGAAAGCAAGGGAGTCCATCTCAGCAAACCCACAANTTTTATTTTATTTTATTTTATTTTATTTTATTTTGTTTTGTTTTGTTTTGTTTTATTTTGTTTTGTTTTGTTTTGTTTTGTTTTGTTTTATTTATTGTTTTATCCTGCTTTGCTCAGGTTCTTGTAACATCTTCATTGGCATTGTTTCAGAGTGCAGTAAGTCACTGCACATCTATCGCAGTGATTTTTTTTCTCTCATTATTTCCTCAAGGGAAAAAAACCCCAGCAGTATTTATTCAAGTACTTTTTTTAGAAAGGACTTGGGTTCATTCTGTGTTTATTTTAAAACGTTTATGTGATTGTGTATTTATGTGAGAGAAGGCAAGGTCAAAGAAAATTGTAGCTTGCGTAAGTAGCACTAGATGGTGCTGTGAAGAAAAATATCTCAGCTAGCTCTCGGCAGTCTACTTTGGGTGCTGAAATTTGGAGAGCCACATTTATAAGCTGTATAAAGCAAATATACATTGCTGTTTAGGATTGCACTAGATTACTTCCTTTAGGATTGGAAAGTCATGAGAACCATAATCTGATCAGTACCCAGAAGTGGTCAAGTTCTCCAGGCAAATGCCACAAAGAGGTAGATGTCATGTATGACCTTTACCTCAGAGTCACAGATGGCCACTCAGCCAAGAACCAAAAGGTAGGACAAGATTTTAAATTCTATGGAAAATCACAGTAGAGAGTGGAACAAAGGTCTGGTCTGTTGCAGCCAAAGACATGCATGATAAATCTGAACTAATTAAGGCATGAAGGTTTTCCGAGCCTGTTACAGATGCTATGAAAGCAGTACCTACAATTGCTGCTAAGAGAGTGCTTCACATCAGGAGAAAAGTACTCTTCCACCCATTACTTATCCTCTTTCCTGACAGATGTGTTCCTCTGCCTAGATGCAATCAAGAACTTAATCAGCCTCTGGCCTTTGTCTCCTTTTGGGATTTCTCCTTTCTTCCAGCTCTCAGCATGGAGGATAAGTAGAGGAAAAGGTCTGAAAATGCCACTGCAGTTTGTACTGCATAGGCTGCAACTGTACAGGCTGATCTGCCGCTGCAGGCAGTGGTGCTGGCTGCATGCCTTCCAGGCTGGAGCAGTGCAGCAAAGGGCTACAACTTGCAGCTTTAAGCCATCTGTCTTGAAAACAGTCCAGGCCAACGCTCACGATGACATGTCCATGCACCCCATCCAGCTGCTCTACGCTTTGCAGCGAGTGGAGTCCTGAACTGACACCAATAGAATGGTTTCCCCCCCAGCAGAAATAGTGCATTAGCTTATCACCCGAGAGGCAGGGCCAGCCCCACGGGGTATCTACACTCAGCCCCTCTGCAGCTATGTTAGACACTTCCAGTGGCATTATCTTCTCGGAAAGGGTGGTCAGGCATTGGAACGGGTTGCCCAGGGAGGTGGTGGAGTCACTGTCACTGGGGGTGTTTAAAGAAAGGTTGGATGTGGTACTTAAGGACATGGTTTAGTGGGTAATAGGTGGTGGTGGGACGGTTGGACTAGATGATCCTTGAGGTCTCTTCCAACGTTAATGATTCTATGATTCTATGATCTCCCTCATCACTGTCGATTCATTCAGAACAAGCTCCTTCTACATTTTTTCTCCCTAGCTGCTTGGGTCTACCACTTGAGTCTGGACCTATGAAAAATGGATTAATGCCATTTTACTTTATGTTGGTGTTATTCCTAAACTTCAAGAGGCATAATTTATTTTGCCATCTTTATGGTGTTCCCGCTTATTCTTAAAACACTTCTAAACACAGAAGATATACAGAAAGGCACTTAAATGTCTGGTGAGTGGGGTTTTAAAGTTAAAATTATAGTATTTTAATACTTAACACGCAGTGATCTCTTTGTAAAGTTTTCATAATGTCACAGAAGTTTATAGAGTAAATTAGTTTGACTTCACTCAGAGTGCTAACATTTATAAATCTACAGCGCTGCTTTTCTGAATATATTTACTGCTGCAGAGAGAAAGGGGGGATCAAAGGGCTCTAACACTTATTTCTGCCATCATTTCTCATCTTCAGCACAGTTTGAGTTTTGTATACATAGCAGTTTGCTGCTCCAAGGATGTCAGAAATTATCTGGAGCCTGTTTACAGGACATTCGAATAGGATATGGACAAACCTGCAAAAGAGTAGGTACTGCATATATTAAATATTAATGGCCCACATAAGTCACGAATCCAGGTTCACTTGCAGATTTATTGTATGCTGTATTTTGCAGTGTGGGCGTGGGAATAAAACTAGAATCTGTCTTTTCTGAGTGCATTTCTCCCCCACATATTATTTTAGCCTTGACAGTAATAAAAGGAGAGAAATAAACAGTGCAATATTAGTGATTCAAAGCATCGAAACACAAGGAAAATGTCTAATTGTAAAAGATTACCAAAGTAATGGCAACAATAATTTCTAGTTCTGCATGGATTGATGGCTTGAAATGTTAAATTCCCAGAGCTTGGGAGGAGTTTTGAGTTCTTAGTGTCTCACACCCCATGAATTGCCAAACCACACAGCAACATGCCCCTTTGCCCCTCAGCAGGAAAAGGTTTTATTTTTTAATTTGTCAGCAGCATTGCCCACTCTAGGATACTGGTATTTGAAAAGCTCCACCAGTCATATGCTCTCAGGAGAACTTCATGATTTTGACAAAAAAGTCAAAAAAACACTAAAGAAAACCACTAGAAGTTAAACCACCCAAAACCCCAAATAACCAGAACCAATAATTTCTTAGCCATTGTTTCATGGCTTGGAGTTCATAATTTTTGAGTATTTGAGGGTAGTAGCACCATGAAGACCACATCCTGCTCTTATGGTCCGAGAAATTTCCCATATGATTGAAGAAACCACCACCACAGGAATCTGAAGAATCACAGATGCTTTATTCCTGGGTGAGAGGGAGGTGGAGTGAGGCATTTGCACCCTCATCCCTATTATGTCTGGTTTTGGGCAATATTAAATACAGCTGCAGTTAACAATGAAGAAACAAAAGCTGTGACATAGTACGTGAATTTAGAATTGTTGGGGATCATTGCAACCATCGGATTTGACATTTTCTGCATTTTCTGCCACAGAGCAAAAATTCACCCACTTGTCTCTTCCTGGAGCCCAGCACACCCAAAGCACAGCATTCCTTCTGAAAGATATCTGGTCTTGACTTAAGTACTTCCAGTGTCTGCAGAAAAAGAACAAGTCTGTTTGTGCAATAATTACTGAGCACCATTAATAATAATAGAAATCTAATGATGGGAGTGACTACCTGAGGTGACTGACATCTGGGTCATTGCCTTGACATGCAGCAAGCTTAGCTACACCTATCTGTGACTTCCAGGCAGCTCTGGCTAACCCGGGTTTTAAAGATTTCCAGTGCTGGAGGCTCCACAGCCTCCCTAGGAAGGTAGCACCTAGGACACAGTTGGGCCCTGGGGACCATGTGAAGGCCAGTGCTACCAAACAAACCTCCATTTCTTTTATTTTAAACACGAGAAGACAGTTTTCACCTGGCAAACCATAGGAAGTTTGACTGATGCTTTCTCTACAGATGTTGTCCACTTCTGCATCTTACAGCCTTGCCACTGTTAAAAATCCCAAACTCCACCATAACTGTCTGTTTGGCCATAATTTGAGAAGGACTATTTTAGGAAGTAAATTCAGTGTCCGTGGACTTTTTTGGGAATCAGAACTTCTCCACCATCTACCATGCAGACTTCACTGTTCCTTCAAAGCCAGGGAAAGGGTGTTCTAAAGTGATTTGCAGGGTCTATCTTCTTTTGTAAGAGTTATGGTATAGAGCGATGTGATAATTTACCCACTTATAAGCTAAAATTTTGCTATTACCTATAGGCGTTAAGTAAATGTTATATGCTTTCTTCTGATCTTCTTCTACCTTTATAGTTCTGAACTGCCAGCTTCATGCCTTCAGTCAAAAGAGGGCATTTAGTAAGCAAATGAACAAACAGTGGGTACTTGTGAAAACAAGTCATGTTTCAGAAAGTCACTGCGCATATATTTGGGGAGGTGGGAATTTCATTTGTGAGCGCAGCTCCCTAGGCAGCTTCCTGCACAATCTGGCATCGTCAGAAAGCAAAAAGAGATTGTAGGGGCTGTCTCACACAGCTGCTGTAGTTCTTTAGTCACAGAAGTACCCACAAATCAACAAAACCATGGCATTTACAAGTGTCGTACCACCTTCGATAGCGCTTTCGATGTTAGCATAGAAGGCAGAATTGAACTTGTTAATCCTCATAAAATTGGAAAGAAATGGCTTTGTAACAGAATTTTGCAACATGCGAGGAAATAAGCAGACACACTTCTAAAGCTGCAGCACAGTGGGGTTTTGTTCCTTCCTCTTTTTAATTATCCTTTTTATTGTCTGAGTTAAATTTTAGCAAGTAATTTAGTAGAGCACTCTGGTATTTTATTCATTACTGAATTATGATCCTATCAACAGTGTTACATTTATTATTATTGTTATTACTATTATTATTAGTATAATATTCCTTTATCTTCACGACCATACAACACAGCTTCTGGAAAAAAAGTGAATGCTAGCACTGCACCACCAGCAAAATATATACATGGAAATGTGACTAATATTTAAACACATTCACCTCTGTTCCACACCACACTGTAATATCATTTGTTTTTCTACTTTATGTGGTAATTTTGTTTCTGTCCACTGATAATTTAGAACTGCTTTCTACTTACATCATTAAACTCAGTCTGAATTACACAGCTAGTGTCTGAGATCACCTGCATTCCCACTTTACGGTTTCACTGAGTCTTACAACATCAACATATTTTTAAGGAGAGAATGTAAAATATTTACTTGTAAACTCACTTGACATCTTCTGTAATGTAGTCAAGGAAAGAAAGTAAAAAAAGTGTGCATGCTACAAAAGAATGTTAGCAAGAATATTGCTGTAGCTGGACAGCCATACAGAGGACAGACTGAAACCACTAAAATGCAAGAATTAATATCAGAACTGGAATTTAGTTTTGAAAAAAGTGTTTTTCAGTCTCCTAGTATCAGAAAATAGTTACCAAGCAACACTGTAGATATTGGTAATGCAGGCAGATCTGTTCAAATAAAAAAAAATATTCAAACCGTTGTCATTATCGAGGGAGCTATGTTATTGCTGGATTCATAACATTTGGTATCTGGATATTTTCATAGTCTACTCCTTGAGTAAAAATCTGCTTTTCCTGAAGAAGGTGCCCTTAACGTTACTTCTGTTAGATTAAGCTTGCAGGATATGCCACCATCTGCTGCAGTTCCACCTGTGTTTTGCTGGTTTGATGTAGTAACGGATGCCAGCACATAGATGGGCACATAGATGGTGAGTACATACACAGTACGTTTGAGAAGCAGCAAACGATTAGCCTTTTCCTAAGAACATTTTTTTCAACAATTGGCATGGGATTTCAGCTAAAGCCCCTGTGTTCAACTGCCCAGCTAATCCTCAGGAAAATAGCAAATCAGTGGGTTAGATCCAGAATCATCTCCTTGTTACCTAGAATCAGTCTACATTGTAGAGGAAGTAGAGTAGATGACAAAATTGCTAAGAGCGTGTCTTGCAAGCTGGCTGCAGTGTGGGAAAAAATCATATTACAGAACCAGGGAACACTGTTCCCTTGCCACGTGGCTTTGGGTAGATGCACCCAGCATGTTGTTGCAGATTGGATCAAACTGTTTGGAAAAATCACAGTCCTTCAGGTTGACTGCAAGAAATTCTAGACCTCCTGAAAGCAGATGGCTGAACTAATGGTCATCTCCTGGAAAATAGTCCTTCTTGCTGTTTGATCCAAAGATGTGTGCAATTGGAGCCCCACTGGTCAGAACAACAGACTTTCATTTCAATACCATATTGAGCTGGAGTGTGTAGGTGACACAAAGTCATGCTGTAGGCTGACAGTGATGATTGTTTCAGAACAACCCAGGTATGTAAGGTAAGTCTAGCCTAAGGAAAGGCCCTGGGAGGCCCTTTGAGAAAGCAGATTTGATTCTGACAACAATGGAACAAGTGTATGTTTTTCAGTTCCTCGTGAAGAGATAAAAATGGAGACTTTGCCTGTTCTTGAGAAGGAGCACAACTATCTGCAAGTTATCTGGTGTCCTCATCAAGTTCTCCTCCTGGATGAAACAGATGGTAAGACCCTGCATCTTTTGTTTGACTGCTTGAGCCAAGTGGGGAAATGGTCCTGAGACCTCTGATAGAAGGAAGATAAAGTGGCAAGAATTCAGGGAAGAGCTATAAAAAAATGGCAGCTGTTTGGAAGGTCTGATTTACAGCAATAATACCCAATCTTTCCAACGTGTGTGTTGAACAAGTTGCTCTAAAGAGTCCCTGAGCTACTCTCTGCACTTCAGAGGAGGATCTCTTGTGCTGTGCTTGTTGCTGCATGAAACAGCACAAGGAGAACATTTACCTGTGGAGTTTGGGGCATCCCATTTCCAGCTGGCATCTGACTATGAGACAGTCAATATCTGGAGCAAGTTAAAAAAACTTGAGGCTGAATCAGCAAGTTGTAACTGTCAACTTCCGCAAACAGCTCTGGGGCCTGCGGTCCTGAAAGGCAGGGGGAGACAGGAGGGGAGTCTGCGTTTGGTGTTGTCAGTCTCCTGGTTCAAACAAAACAAAGGAAGCAGCCAGGGCTGCTCTTCTCACCTCAGTAGTGCCAACCACAGGCAACAGCAACAGCCAGCAGGGAAGGAATGTTTGCTTTCTAGCTCCTCTCCCCTGTGCAGGCCAAGGAAGCTGGAGAAGCAGGCAACCTCTCTGTTCCCCTTTTACATTTGGGCTGAAGGAGATGCATCCATTTTAAGACACAGTTCTGAGAACATCTTTTCAAATGACAGTGACATCTTCCTTAATGCAAACCTTTGTAAGGGCCACAGTTTAGATCCTCAAGGGCCGCGTGCTGTGGGCAATTAAAAGGTTCTGATAAACATAAAGGCAATCTTTTATCACAGCCATCTCTCTTCATAAGCAGTGGTAAGAGTATCCCTCTTAGAGGATGATAAACATGCTAAGCTGATGAGTACAATTTTTAAAGGCAGGCCCTGTGACAGAAAGCCACACTGCTGATTTTATCTTGTAAAGATGTTACGTGCTGTATGTGTCTGAACTTCTGTCTATGCCTATCTTCTTATAGCGTAGAGAGAAAATTATTTGTTACAGTATTTGTACCCAATTTAATTTAAGATGAGAAATCAGTGAGTAGGAGGAGAGGGTGGGAGGGTGGAAGGAGCTGAGGCGGGGGGGGGGGGGGGGCGAGCGGGACCTGCTCCATTTACAGCTCTTAAAAATAGCATGTGAAGCCAGAAACTCATACAAAACCGAACTAGCCATCATCCACATGCAATGCATTTCCAAACAGAGGATATCTACAGTACTTCCCAATTATGTTCAGTTCACTGCAGCAGGTGACCCCAATTTCTTTGAAAAATCTTTATAACAGTTCTTTTCAGAAAACCTGCATGGGGTGCTGAGGATAAAAGTCAAGGCCATAGAGTTTCACTTACTTGGGCTTCCTTCAAATAAAAGTGTGTGTATTACATGGCCAGGGAGAGAGCTGGAGGACAAAGAGGTGGCACCAGCACACGGGCGTTTAAAGCCAGTGGCAAGACTAGTTGAAGATTATCAAAATGAATTTTTGAGACGTCTGCTGTGTTCACCACCTGGAGGGCCTATGCCCTGCCTCAGTTTCTGTCTCTTATTGCTCCCATATGCCCCTTAGCTGCTGTGGGTTGGCCCTGCTCTTGGCCACCTGGTGGGGCCAATGCTGCTTGGGGTCCCCAGCAGTGGTGGTGTTGCCCTCATGGCTGCTGCACGTGAGGGTACGTCATGGCCCATGCTTGCCACAACAACATATCGCCATGCATTATGGCTGTTCTCCTGAATGTGTTGGCTCCTGCCTGGCACATCCATAGAGCAGGCTGCATGGTGTGTAACCTTCTTGGAGTGTGCCTCCCAAGGAGTTTTAAGGTGAGGTCCTTGATGGGGACGGGCCATAATTGCATGGTGGGGGGGGGCCCTTATAGGAGGTGTGTGTACTTGGCTAAGCACTTTTCTAGCTGTACCTCTCTGACCTTGTTTAAAAGACTGGGCTCACTTTAGTTTCACAGGTATTTTCAGAGCAACTTAATAGAGAACATGACTTTTTACTTAATATTTATTTTAGTGATGTTGGCATGAAAATGACACAATGCAACACAAAGGGCACAAATTAAATTTGCTGATGACACTGTGAGGGGGCACCAGTGTAAGGAGCATCAGGCTGTCATGGTGGGGGAACTGGATGACCTCAGGGGAAAAGGTAATAGTAGTGGAATTAAATTTTATAGTGCAGAGTGTAAATGGGCTTGGGCTTGGGGACTATTATAACTTTTTTACTTTATACTGGGAGATCATTAGCTAGGGATGACTGATGCTGAGAAGGATCTGGGTGTACTGGCCATGAGACAACTGAGAGCCACCAGTGCTGTGGAAAGGCAATGGTAATCCAAAATGCCTCTGACAGGATATTTTCAGTAGAGATGAGAGAGAGTTCATGCCATTTTACAAGGTACTGCTGAGACCTCATCTGCAATACTGTCTCCAGTTTTAATCAGCCATATCTAAGAAAGATGAATTCAAATGGGAGCAGTTGGCAATGAAAGGCTAGGAGGTGTCTGAAAATGGAGGAAAAAAGGTTGAAAATCACCGTGCTGGAGGAAAGTGTCGAACTGAGTTGGAATTTGTCTTATTCATTACTTCATCTCTTTTTTGTTTTGTTTTGTTTTGCTTTAGCACTGGACATTTAAATGCTAGATAAACAAAATACAGTTTGTTTTACAACGGAGAATGTCTCCTCTATCAGTTTGCAATAAAAACAATGTGTGTAGCTTTGTGCTAAAATGGCCGGTTTTAATTAGATTCGAAAGTTATAGTTCAGTCATCAGCTTGAAGTTTGTTGCAACATGGGCCTGAATACCTAAAATAATTTCCAGTGGTCCATAAATCACTTTATGGAATTTGAAAGTGTGTACAGGAATGGTTCCCAAGCCAGCAGAAATTAATGAAAAAAAAAAAATCAAGAATTTATGTATTTTCATAGCAGCCTTAATTCATTGTTATACCTACTAGAACATAATAGTATTCTTATGCAACCATGATGGTAATTCTTCATCCTTGTTATGCCACCACACACTTTCTGGCTAATTTACCCTCTTTTCACTGCTTTCCCCACAGGTGCCATCTGCATGGCATGGCAGGCTCATGCTCTGTGACCTGAAGCTGGAACAGGATATCTTGGTCATAAACTGAAAACAAGCAGGAGCCAAAACCTCCCAGCTGTCTCCTTTCTCTCCCTTTGCCCCGGGTCTCTCTGGAGACCTGGAGCCGAGGGGCTGCAGGGTGCGGGGGCTCAGAGGTGCCCAAATCTCTCCCCAGCTGTCCTGCGGTCAGTGCAGGACCCCGGCAGCTCATGATAGTGCCATCTATCCCTGGCCTGATGGTGCTCAGCTCCCATGGAGCCAGTCTGGAGACATGTATCAGTGAGTGACTCGCAGCTTTGGCTCCTCTAAGTGCAGGGGGGCTGGAGGGAGTTGAACTGTTGCTCTTGACTCAGTGCTGTTTCCCAAAATTTCTGTCCATTTTCCATGGCCTGGTTGAGGAGGAAAAGTCTCTGACAACGGTCTCACTAGTTTTCTTCTCCATAGCTTTTCACAGGAAGAGCAAATTTTACTTTTTTGCACAGACATCCTATTCCTAATTCTGAAAACTGCTGCATTTCCTCATCTTTGGGAGTGGGCCATCTGTTTACAATAAGAAAGGTAATGGCTGTTAAAGTCAAGTAAACAGTGATCTTTTCTTGGAAGCTGCTTGGTTTCCCCAGCTTTGCGTCCACCCTCACTCCACACAAGCCTTGAACACGAGTGATGGTTCCTGTGAGATGCATCACAGTTACTTGCTCTTTTCGCTTTCTGCCAAAATACTCTGTGTTTAAAGGAATGCCAGGCAATTTTGATGGAAAGCTTAATTGAATGAAAGGTCTGAAGTACTGTTTTACTAAATAAACAACGGGCGAGTAGATATTTTCTTAAAGGCATCTCAGGGCAGGGAGCAGGCAGCAGCCCTTGTGAGTAACCCTGTGTGCTGCTCTCCTCTGGCCTTTTCCTGAGGCAGCCTCACAGCCTCTCCTTTCTCACATAACCTGATGTACATCTGCTGATTGACTAAAATTTGGGTGTTCCAGTTGTGTGACAGGTGCCAGTGTGGCCACGTTTAGGGAGCACCTGTATACTTCATAGCATGTAACAGCAAGTTCCTTCCCTGTGGTGTTATCTGTCCAGATGCCTTACCCAAAATTACTGGAGGCATTTGGGGTGTAGGAGTACCTGCACTTTGACCAGCTATCAGTTGATGTCCTGTGCTGTAATAGGGGACGGGAATGGTCAGACAACCTTCCCATACCTTAATATGGTGTGCAAGCCGTGACTCAGTCAAAAGGCTGGACTCAACTGACCAAACTCAACAGCACTGCTGTTCGTTTGAGGAAGACAGGTATCCTCCCCG
>VWZZ01002804.1:0-33238 GCA_013399095.1 Psophia crepitans
GGCATTTGTCTTCCCAAGTAAACCATTACGAATGACGGAGCCCTGCTGTCCAGGGGATGTCTGAACCCCTGCCTGCCATGGGGAGTGGGGAATGAATTCCTTGGTTTGCTTTGCTTGTGCACGCGGCTTTTGCTTCACTTATTAAACTCTTGTATCTGAACCCACGAGTTTTCTCACTTTCACTCTTATGATTCTCTCCCCCTTTCCAATGAGGGGGACTGAGTGAGCATCTGTGTGGTGCTAAGCTGCTGGCTGGAGTAAAGCCACGACACCATTGTATTATGCTTTTGCCTAGATGTGTGCTGGCCATTTTTTTCCAGAAGGATACTGTAAGAAACAGTGTCGAAAGCTTTAGTGAAGTCCAAAAAAAGACAACATTGACTGTCTTCCCTTGGTCAACCAGATGGGTGACCTTGTCATAAAAAGAAATTGAGTTGGTTAAACAGGACCTTCCCCTCACGAACCCGTGTTGGCTGTGACCAATAGTCAAGTGTTTCTTTTGCATCTAGTTACAGTAACTAGTAACTTTTATAGCCCCAAGTATCAGAAAATTCTAACAGCCCCATAGTTCTTTTTTAATATCTTCTATTTAAGCATTCAGTTCTATTTTTAGGTTTGATTCATCACTGTCAGGAAACGTGATGAAGTGAAAAAAGTCTATTAAAACATCACACATGAGAAACTTTATATAAGAAGGATGGCACTAACAGTGGTATGCAGCCTGTCCATTTGATTGCTGGGTCATTTAACTACTACAGTGGAATAACATGTTCAAAATTATTTGGATAATATATCAATAACATTCCTCAGCATTAGCATTACTAGACTTGGTTTACAGAGTAAATGAAGGAGGCTGTTGACAGGAGACCCAGCATGGAGAGTTCACAGAGTTGTTTCCAAGTAAGTAAAGGTAGTTTTTTAAATTCGGTTTTTACTTGTATTGAAGCTTATGATACTTACAGGGACAACAGTCATACTGCTTCTATATTACCACTGTCAAAGAGGAAATTGCAGTGATTTAAGTCCAGGAGATGGGAGATACAGTTTTATCTAGAAGTTTGACTAGTTATTTCACAGTTTACTGAACACTTGACCTTGATGTTTAAATAATTTGGCTTAATTTGGTTCTGATGTTCAGTTGTCCTTTAGCACTTTAGGTGGAAGATAGATCTAGTTTGCAAGTCTTTGGGAAGAAGTTCATTTTAAACAATGATCAAAAGAGGGAGCTGCAAAAGGAACAGTTTTTCTTTACAAATTTGTCAAGAAATTGAGTGTGGTTGATGTGTATTACAAAGGAATTCCACTGGTCATATCAATCTTCTTGCTAACCATTTTAATTGTATGATGTATTTCTTGCATCCTTCACTGCAGGTTGTCTTTTATGCTGTGAATTTTAGGACATTTTTGCTGTTTAAAAGCTGGGAAATATCCAGAACACTTCTGTGAGGTTACAATTCATCGTTATTAAACAAACAAACAAACAAACAAACAAAACAAAACAAAACAAATCAAACAAAACACACCACAACCAAAAAGCCCCCAAGCTTAAAGAAGATAAGAAGTATGAATAGGCAAATGACAGAATGACACAACCATGTAAAAGGACATAGCTATGACCTAGGTGATACAAACATGACTACAAGGACCTTGTGTTTATATCTAAGAAGAAATATCAGTAGGCAGCAAAGAGGATTAGGTCACTCATACTGTTCAACCAACCAGTTTAATGCAGTAAAATGTTCTCCCTAATGTGCTGCCATGAACAGCAAAAGATACTATCAGTGGGAACTGATACCTTGTTATGGGATGTTTCATAAAATTCTTTAAGATACTAAATAATTTGAAAACGTTAGCTATAGTTTTATTTCTTCAAAGTTCTTTGCCTGCTTTTCATCATAGTGCATGAGAATAATTCACCTTGAGGTGTTTTATAATGAGCAGAGACACAGTTTAGTAACTTCTTATGAAGGGAAACTATATACGATAACTATGTACAATGTGGTTTTTAATTAAATAAATTCCTTTTTTACATTTCTAGCTCATCGTGTATAAAACTACTAGTAATGCAGCTGCAAAATAAATGGTGTTTTTAAACATTCTGAAGAGCACTCAATAGTCCATTTTTGCCATCTGTAATTTTAATAGCACTCAGAGATGGCTAGTAATTAAATGAGATTTGTATTCCTCTTGGCAAGTGAAATTATTTTCTGTAAGAAAGAAAACAGTACTATTTTCAGAGCTAAAAGCTATAAAATTCTAATTCTGTACTTTTGATCTAAAAGTAGAATAAATTATACTTTAATGGCAAATTCTACACAACAATGAATTAAGAGACATTTAAAATGTAATGTTGAAGAATATTCCTTAAAGCATTCTTAACAGACTGCAAAGATACTAAATGAAAAATATAATTATAAATTAAGTAGTCTTTGAAATCCCTTCTTTTAGAGGATTTTTTTTTTTTCAAATAACATGGTCACATGCAATTGTGCTTTGTGAATTGCATTGCTCAAGTTAATAACATTAAATGATAAAATCATTATGCTGCAAACATTTGAAATCTTTTAAGCAAGCACATTAGAAATATCTATATAACCAAAAAAACCCTAACAAACAAAAAGCAAACAAGCCCAAATTCCATTACAACTAAGGAACATGATAGATTAAGGGAACCACCAAATGAAACAGCAAACATATCTTGGGCATGACATCAATATATCTGACAATAACTAGTTATGGTTGCAGCATGGTAGTGATTTTAAGATCCCTGAACTGTTTTTCTTGGAAATCATGTTATTGTTATAGCTGGTCAGATATTTTTCTTTTGACCATGGCATTGGTCAGGTAATGGGCACAACATGCAGATTATCATCAGAACTTCCCAGATGGTGTAGGCTTCCCTGGAAATAGCAGAAGATATTACAAGCAGTGGAGATTGGAACAAGAGTTTATGATGTTTTTCTAGGCATTTTTTTTTTCTGTCAGGTCTATATTAATCATGCTGTCATTACTATATCCCATCCGTCTTTACAAAAGAGGTTATGGTTAGTCAAATTTATGAATATGTGTGACTGTCATGGTTTTTTGCCAATTTTAGATTACTCTAATATAGTTCAACTGTATCTTCAAACAATTTAGAGCAAGACTTTATGAAAAATAAGTGAATAACTTACAGCACAGGGCTCCTCACTAAGATGCCACTGCTAATATTTTATCGCCAACAGATCTGTCAGTTTTTGCATAAATCATTGATTATAACCAATAAAGTCTGAATAGTCTCTGATAATTTTATCTCTGCAACCATTTTCTCCTATCCATAATTCCAATCTGGAGATTAAGTAGTGGAGACAGTTGTCTAGTACAGTGTTTTCTGGTCAGTGGGAAGGACTTCCGTGCTCATTTTTTTCACTTCAACCAAACAGGCCTTATCTGTTGAATTTTGGGACCAACTTCAAAAGACTAACAATAACTCCCCTCAGTGGTAACAGGATGAGAAGGAAAAGCTCAAGAAATGTTTGGATTCTTGTGCAGTGAATAATTATTTGACACTGGGTTTGATTGTACTGTATGCTAGTTTGACTTGAATAGGCTTTTGTTACTCAGATGTAAATAGGTAACTACTATATGAACTTGGATATAGCTTAGAAGTTACAGGAGAAAATTATTTATTTTGAACTCATTCAGTAGTTTGAATGATACTGGAAGGTGAATATATTGCAAATCGCCTACTGGGATTTCCGTTCCCTTCCTGACAAACCTCACAGAAATACCAACTACAGTTTTGGTGTGTGTCACAAGCAGACAGGCATGTACAGGCAGTTTGGCTTGACAGTGTTTCCAAAGCATAATTGTCATCATGCAACACCACCAAGTATTTCATAAGAACACCTCTTAATTACTTCATACTGATTTTGTCAACTGCTTTTTCTGGGTTTGGTAGTAGAATTCATAAAACACACAATGAAGCTTAGCCCTTTCTTGAGGTTCACTAGCATCTCACTGCCAAACTTCACCTTCTGACAAAATTATGCCAGTTGGGGTTCTGTTCCATTTCTTGTCGTTAAACATGAAATGAGTATTTGCATCTAAGTATACTTGTTTAACATAGCAATATTTGTATTTACCATGAAGTAATATATGTAATAAATATATCTTACAATGGTTACACAGTATGTGTAAAAGTGTTGTACATATTATTTAGCCCTATAGTATGTTTTACAGTGTGTATGTAATGTAATATACAGTAAAAAATTGCATTTTAAATAAGTGTCATCTGTTCTAGGTGATCTAAAGTATAGCTCAGTTTACACAGCATATGTCTCATACACTGTTTTAACTATGGGGGACTTTTTGACTGTCTGAGGAAGTTCTGGACATGATACTGTTGCTAACCCTAGTCTAAAAACACTTGCTTTTTGCATAGAGGTTGAAGTGGGAAACAAAGAACCTTCTTTTCACCTGATATTGTTGTAAGCTTACCTTCACTATCATTCTGAGCTTGGGAATGGCCTTTTACACACATAGGATTTAACCTTTTGTAAGATGACAGGTAATAATATTGATTTCTAAATGAACCATTCTGAATGGATTAAGGAGTAGTTTGAATTGGTTTTAGGCTGTTACTGAAGTAAAAAACCTAATTTTCATTTAAGAACACATGGCTTAAGTAAAAGCCATGCAGTCAAAAAATCAAGCAATATGCATTCTGTACTCAAAACTTAACAACTGATTTTTGTGAGATGGCTGCCCTCTGAAAATTATTTTGGAAAAAATTTAAATCTTAATCAAACAGTTAATTTGCTTGCAGTAAAACTTCTGGGGCCCAGGTTCTGGTTCAGTCAACAAACTAGTTGTCACTTTCATTGACAGCTATATTTGTTTCAGACTGCAAACAAAAATTTCAAGGGACAAGGAGTCTGGAAGGGTCTCACGCTCCAGCTCTTCTCCAGTGCTTATCACGTATCCACCTTCACCCAGTGTGATAGTGAAATTAAAAAACATGAAGCTTAAAGTGCTGTGGATATTCAGAATCACTAATTCTTATTGCCTGTTACTAGCTTAATAGGTTAGACGTAATGAGACCATTTACTAGCTATTCGAGTTTTTTTTCCTTTTTTTTTTTTCCTATTGAATGATCAGAGATTAGAATTTATTAAAATTTTACTAGTACAGGAGATGGAAGGTGCAAAGATTTATTTACAGGAGGGTAAATAATGAATGCAATGAAGCTCACCTCTGCTTCAAAAATGTGGAAGGAAACTGCATACCTAAAGATGTTGGTTTCTATATGCTTCCACTGTTGCAACAGCGCTGCTTACACCTATAGCAGCAGTACTGTCCATAATTCCAGAAATGTGAAAATATTTTAAATTCTGTTCAACAAAATATTTCAGAGAGATATTTCTGTCTAATTTACCAGATATTTAGATCTAAAATGTTTGAACAAATTCTTTCTCCTTCGCATATGACAAACAGGCAATGAGAAAAAAAGAGCATACAACACTTGAACATGTAATCAACAAAATCAGAAGATATTCCCCAGTCTTTAAGATGCTAAAATTTGTGACCGGTTTTTCATAATTTTTTGCATTCTTCTTTACATTTTCTTATGGTTTTTTATGTGTTCTTTATGTAATGAAAAGACAAAGTATTATTATCAGCTAAATACCACCAAAAAAGCATTTAAAACTTGAAATTTCAATTTTTCTTTTTCAACAAAACACTGAAATAAATCTTTTTATTATACTCTGCATTCTTTAGTTGGAAACCAATCTTTCAACACCACGGTCTGTCAGTAAAAGAACTTTTTGAATTTAGCATACTGCACATTCAAAACCCAGGTTTGCAATGAAATTTGTATAACCTCCTGGTAAGAGGAAATCACACTGCCTAGTTGTCTTATGAAAAAGTATTAGGTTGTACAATACACTGAAATGCCAGGATGTCGTACAGATTTTGTGAAAACAATGTTTGGTTTTGAAATGTTTCATTCACTGAAATTTTAGAAGGTGTGAGATTTTTCAGTGAGTGTGGTGTCAGTACTAAGCACAAGTGACTTAACACTTGATCCAGGAGAATAATCAAGCCTGGTTCAGTGGTTGTGCCTATGGAATTCACTGCCAATTACATTTTATTCTTGTGCTTGACTATTTGCCAGATGAGGGTATAAGATGAAAAGATCAGCAATAGTTTCATATATTTCTGTATTCAATATAGATATGGCTAATCTCTCTCTCATTTTCTTCTAGGCCTTTTCTGGAAACACAAATGCAGACAGTGTCGTATACCATAAGCTTCAGCATTCCGTTAAAGCAAAATTTCTCCGTTTTGTGCC
The DNA here is from genome assembly GCA_013399095.1 of Psophia crepitans. Taxonomy (NCBI): domain Eukaryota; kingdom Metazoa; phylum Chordata; class Aves; order Gruiformes; family Psophiidae; genus Psophia; species Psophia crepitans. The sequence continues at coordinate 6,335 of VWZZ01002804.1, forward strand.
TTTGGACTGGAATCTGAATGGCAGAATTGGAATGCGCATTGAAGTGTATGGGTGCACATACAGTAAGTGTTTTGCTGAATCAGATAAATGTAATAACTATCCATCATTGTCTTTTACTGCCTATATTACACTTGAGAGTATTGCTATAAGCTTAAATTTAATCTTGAATAAAATTGAATCAATAAGTTTATGTCCAGAATTCACTATTCCTGCATCATCTAACAATATGTGATGCTTATTTTCCATTTCTTTCTGTGTTAGAATTAATGGCGTGGACATAATCCAGTAACTGATTTACTGTTAACTCTTTTTTGATAGTTTTAGAAGCTGTATCTTAATGTGGTATATTTTCTACCTGATGGGCAAAATGTGGAAAATATTTAAAGTTTTAAATATATGTGGTCTTGGCCCTAAGCCAATAAAAGTACAGGTAGATAGACCCACAAATACACAATTGAAGGATACTTCAAAGTTATTATATATTTAAGGGGTACTTTTAGAATAATTTTTGTGTCATTAATAAAACATTAATAACTGATATAAGCATTTGGAAGATAAATGTGTAAGTGTTATGGTCATATTGATCTGCTGGGCAATCTAAATCTTCCTGCTGTCTTCCTGTTCCAGTTCTTCATCCACAGACTTTTTAAAAAAAACTCCTAACAAGTTTTTTACTGCTTTTTACTCTTCACTTCTTTTCTCCATGAGGGAAACAGAGTTTCTTTTAAACGTCTTTAATAGCTTGTTTTAAGTACTTTGTTGTTTTTTGTAGGATTTTTTTTCAACTTCTGTGCTTAAGTCATGCTTTACATGGCTGATCTCTTCTGAATAGTCTCCACATACCTCTTTCTTATTTCCATTCATTAGCATCTAACACATCTCTGCACTTTCTGCCTTAAACTTGGCTTTGTAAAATGAATAAAAGACCATGAACTAAGGTTATCAAAGACTTCAACCTGGCTGTAGGAGATTATGTCACCTTAGAAATAAAGTAAACTGCCCCATCCCAGAGAACAGACAGCTCATGAAAGAAGAAGGGTGTGAGAATCTAAAAACATGCAGAATTCCTCAGTGACGTCTACCTGGAGACCGGAAACGTGACTTACGACTCCTAGAACAATCTAACGATACTGCTGTAACTGAGAAATGAGGCCAAGGTTCAGCTTACCCTCCACTGTTTTAAGTACCAAGACTACTAAAAGTTAAAAAGGGACAGTTGGACAGATGACTTTATCATTCCCAACTGAAAATTTATCTGAATTTCCCATTTGAAATCTCAGCTAAGCGGTACTTGATTTCCTGCCTTCTTTCCTGTCTTTCCCGTCTTTAAACTTGACTGCAAGTCAATAAGCTGTGCTTCTTCCCAGTCCTTTACCTTGTACGTTCGTCAATGTTTAAATCTTTACTCGAAGTCTTGTGCTCATTTCCAAACTGAAGAGCTCTGTTTTGCACATACCTAAAATCTAGATTTTAATTGTATATATTCACTACTATAATTTTCTCTATCACATCTTGCAAGGTAACTTACAGCTCTGTTATGTGATACCGCTGTTGCCATGCTGCCAATGGAAAACCTACAAGTCTAAAGGACAAACAGAGGACAGTGTCCAAGTTACAAAAAATAATAAATCTTACAGAATAAGCACTTAAAATATTTTGTGTGTGGTCAGTAAGTACTTTTGAGGAGGATTATGTATTTTTCTGTATTTTACTTTCTATCCTATTGATAGCTTCTGGAATGAAATCAATGATAACTATCTTCTAAGATTAGACTGAATTTAAAAGGAACATTCGCTTCATTCATTATTCACTGTAATGTAGTACATAAAGAAAGTAATAGTGTTAAAAATATGGAAACATCTTTTTAAAGCTGGTTAAGATTTCCTCTGTATTAATGATGTGTGTTCTTGAAATGCTTGATTTTTTCTCTATATAAAAGCTTCAATTCCAAGTGAACTGCAAACTGTTTATTATTTCTTTATTTATTTTGAACATTTAAAATTACCAAGTGCTTTTAGGAGCTCAACTTGCTGTTGAAGAAAAGCCAGGTGATTACAATCTTATAATTCTAAAATACATTTTATAATTTAAAAGATTAATTCTTTCTGTCCAGGCTTTTCCTCCATTTATCGGACACATGTACGACATGCAGTTATTGTTACAGTGATTATGCCTAGCTATTTCTGAACTGCGATGTACTTTTCCAGTTGGGATCAGAAAACAAACAAAAAAAAAAGTAGAAATGCCAATGATACCTACTTTAACTCTCATTCACAGTTTCCAGATTTCCCATTTCTCATTCTTCCATTCAGAGAGATCTCACTGGGTCTTATACTGTAAGAGTAAGCAGCTCTCTTTCCATTTACCATCAAATAGGTGGACTGGTTTTTATTCAAGTACAGATGCAGTAATTTCTTCCTTCAGTCTTATCTGTTGCATACTACAAAACTAAAACTGCAAAGCTGATCTCTCTGTTGCATAAAGTGAAACTGAAAAATGCACATCTGTTGCATCCAAAAGAAATCATTACTATCCTCCTGAAAGCATTGGAACTACTTTCAGGTTGCTGCTCCATTGTCTTCCAGCCAAATATATGCTCGGAATAACTTAACCTAGTGTCCTCAGAACTAAGGTTTCTTCTTTAATGACAGTCTTAGTGAGGCTTCACAATGTCCATGATAGTTGTCCATAGGATAAACCAGGCTACTATAGGTTTTATTTCCTTTGATTTTATACAGAATTCCTTTGTTACCATATACTTTTTAGGCCAAGGATTGTCACGTTTCGTACGTATGTAAAGCACGCATCTAGAAAAAGTTTTTTCATTTTTGCCTCTTGACACTTCTGGAATAGAAAGGCTAAATAAGAGTAGTCAGTTACGAAGCTATACAAAACATTAAAGGACTTCTTGTGTATTCTTTATGTTTAGTTTTAATCCTTCCTCACTCTGCTACCTCTGCAGTGTTCCTCAGTTTTCTTACTCCTGTTCTACAGTCTTCTTCATGTAAGAAAGAAAAAAAGGTGTTTTCTACCTCTAGGTGAACTACCTGGCTTCATGTGGACTGACAACATCTGCTTTTGCCATGACTACACAGCAAACGCTCTGCTACCAAAAAAAATATACCACCTTAAAATGTCTCTCAGCCTCTACCTGATAGTTCTTCCTATTTAGTGTGTGCAAAAAAGACTAATGAATCTCTATAGATATTTTGTGTGTCTTTTTCCTGAAATGTCAGATTGTGAAAATTAAGCCATGTAAAACAGAGTTCAGGTTGTGCTATCCTTTGGCACTAAAAAGGGGAAATTAAATGTCTCTTTGGCTTACTCTTTTCTCCCTCCATTACAACACTTTATTTCTCATTCTGTCCTCTGAAAATCAGTAGGCTAAGAATAGGGAAAAAAAAATATTTTTTTAATATGACAGAAAGATGGGTTTAAATGTGAAAATGACAATTGTATAAAATTGTAGGAGAAAGATAACTGGAAAATAAATGCACATTGTACATTAAAATATTGTTTGATGCAGTGCCTAACAACAAGCACTGCAGATAGTGTGATATGCAAACCCTCTTCCAGAGTCCTCTGATACTTAAATGTGTTGAGGTTTTTTTGAGCATCCCCTTCTTGGCTGAAATGCATAAAATCAATGGAAAAGTTATATCAGTCAAAGAAAGGATTTCACATCCTCTTCATAACCGGAATAATGCACTTGCAAGGGCTTGATGTGAATGTGATTATAAAAAAGTTAATTTTAAATGTGGTTGACTATGAATAATTTTAACATTCCACTTCTTTTTTTTCTTTTTCACAAGGACTTTGTTTAAAGTAATACCTAAGTTCTGATTTCCTGATTTACTGAACTTTTCTGAACACTGTGAATCTTTTCAGGTCTGCCTTCCCCAAAACTGGAAAGGGCCAGAGAGCAGATTTCTCATTTTAATACAACTGGTCAGGACTAAGGCTATCTAAAACCAATAGATGCCAAACAGTTTGCATTATTTTGTTTTATTTTTTCCTTAGAGAGTATTAACATTATTTTCAATTAATTTAAAGATCAACAAAAATAAAATTATTTTTCAAGCAAAAATATTCCAACTAAAACTGTTGGTCAGGATCAGTAGAACTCTTGATCCTATGGTGTATGAGAAGGCTTTCAGAATTTCCAGTTTCTCAGAGGCATTTCATCACTTCCAAAGGTATTTTCACAGTATACTAAGGATTTAGATTACATTGAGAAAGACACATTTTAAATTGTGAAAACAAAAGATGAATGTTCATAAAGCAAATAAACCTTTATTTTCATTATTTAGAATCCATTGGAGACTCACGTTGAAGTCCAGGGACTATTAGAAGCTGAGAGTAGCTGGTATATACTACAAACGAAAATGTTACGGCAGCCTGGGTATTTGGGCTCATTCTTTCTTTCTCGATAATCCTGTAGGAGACACAAGTTTTATCTCACACAATCCTTTCAATTTATTTCTAGTAGTAATGCACAGATGGTGAAGACAAACTGTGTTAGAAATGTTGTAAGAATTTTGATTAACTTCCGCAGCCCTTTCACAATATTCATTCATGCATGGTGTTGCGGAAAAGTTTGATTTTGTTTATTTGCTGAATTTGGACAGAGTTGATTTTGGTTCTTAGGACCTAGTGCTGCAGAGTAGTGAAAGAGATTTTGGAGAGCAGTGCTAAATGTTGTTTATACTCTTGTCTCAATAACTAGTAACAAGATTATGTTCCCAGTCAAAAACCCCTGCTGTTATCAGTGTCTGCTATGAATATATCTAGTAAACTGGTTTGATACATAGATAAAAATGTACAAGTTCTACTATTGATTTTTTTATTAAAGTCACATTCATTATTTAAATGTAACATTGATTAATGCTTTTACTGTCCACATTCATTCAATGACATAATGAAGTAAAATAGTCAACCTAGGACTCATTTTTAGGTAGTATGTCATATTTACTCATTGTACACTTGGTAAATTAGTTCTTCTTAAATGAGAAGTATATTATCAAGATGTGAATAAAATCAAGAAACTGCATTTAAAAATATATCTACATTCACTTGACAAGAGTTTTTGAAAATGAAATATAAATGACTAATTTTAAGTACTATAGTTAATTTGACTTGAGTTAATTTCCATGCTGACAATGTGGAGAAATATTTTCAGTGAAATTAAATAAAGATAGTAAATAGATAATGGGTTTCTATTGACAAGCAAGAAGCCAGTCAGTCAGTTGAAAAACAGCTTCATATTTTATTGAGTGTCCTTTACATCTTCATTTATTTCACAAATGTATCTTTCAAGGGTAATTACCTTTTTCTTCTTTACTTATGAACTTATGAACTCTATGAGCTTTTTAACATGTTATCAGTTCCTTCTTGCATATGTTTTCAATCTGTACTGATTTTGACAGAAATTCTTTTTTATTACTAAGATAAAATCAGTTGGACCTTGCCTTTCCTTGCCTTTCCTTGCCTTTCCTTGCCTTGCCTTGCCTTGCCTTCCCTCATGTGTATTAATATCTGATGACGAAGTCAGAAACAGGACATTTTCAGTGGTGTCCAGTGACATTAGAAATGGGCACAAACTGAAATACATTTTTTTACAGTATTTACTTTTCACAGTTTTTTGAGGATGATTGAACATTGGCGTGGGTTGCCTAGAGAGTGTAGTCTCTACCCCTGGAAATACTCAAAACATGACTGGACATGGACCTAAGAAACCTGCTGGAGTTGACCTTACTATAAGTGGGGAAGTTGTACAATATGATCTCTAGAGATGCATAGTGACCTAAACATTCTGTGATCTGTGATACCTATACTGGAAAACTGATGATACAAAGTCCTGGATTCCAGTACTAAAAATGTAATTCAGCTTAATTAAAGTTGTGAATTATTGTCACAGTTTTATGCCAGCCAGCAACAAAGCACCACACATCCACTTGCTCGCCTGCCCCTGGTCAGGTGAGGGAGAGAATCAGATGAATCTAAGTGAGAAAATTCCTGGGTTGAAATACTGACAGTTTAATAGGTAAAGCAAAAACTGTGCACACAAGCAAAGGAACGGAAGGAATTTATTCACTACTTCCCACTGGCAGGCAGGTGTTCAGCCATCTCCAGGAAAGCAGGGCTCCACCATGTGGAATGGTTATTTGGGAAGACAAATGCTATAACACTGAATACCACCTACCCCTCACCCCCCCCTCCAGGTTTATATATTGAGTATGACATCATATGGTGTGGAATATCCCTTTGGTCAGCTGGGGTCAGCTGTCCTGGCTGTGTACCCTCCCAACTCCTTGTGCAGCCCCAGCCTACTTGCTGGTGGGGTGGTGTGAAAAGCAGAAAGGCCTTGGCTCTGTGTAAGCACTGCTCAGCTGTAACTAAACCATTCCTTTATTATCAACACCGTTTTCAGCAAAAATCCAAAACAACCCCGTATTATCTACTATGAAAGAAAATTAACTCTATCTCAGCCAAAACCAGCACATTTGTTTATGATGCCAGTAAAACCCCCAAAAAGTGACAAACAAACAAAAACCCCAAAACATTTGATGAAGGGAACCAAGCCGTACTCACAGCTGACGGGTTTTCATTTTAGAATATTTTTGTTTCTTTCCTAGAATAGTACATCATTATATTATTTTGAACTACTGTACAGATATTCAGATTAATTTTAATAGTGACTTAAATCTACAGTCTGCGTGAAGGCTCTGAAAATCATTTAAATATAATGGACATGATTTTTTTCTTCTTTATTTCGTTAATTGGAATTAAGTGCAGATAAATTAATAGAAATTTTCACCCTAAGAGTACAGTAAACACAGAAATGGTCAAAGTAATTCTTGGCTCCAAGGCAAGAAAGACCTTTCAGCGTGTGTTGTGGCTCAGCCCCAGCCCCAGCCGAGCCCCACGCAGCCACTCGCTCACTGCCTCATAGCAAAACAAGGGGCAGAATGAGGCAACAAAGGGCAAATGACCTCGAGTAGAGATAACAATCTTTAATGGGCCAACAAAGGGAGAGGGAAACAACAATAAAGCAGCAGTGGTTATGCCGGGATGTAAACAAACGCGATTACAAACCGAACACTTTACCGATCCACAACCGACCCACCGCCAGACCAACCGACTCAGCGGACTGACCAGGCGCTCAGCCTCCAGCCAGGCGGTCCTGGAGCAGCACCGGGCTGCCCCTCCCCAGCCAGTCCCCTTTTATAGGGCCATGATGGCACATGGTATGGAATAGCCCCAGCCAGCTCAGCTCACCTGGCCTGGCTCCTGAAAATTAACCCTATCCTGGCCAAAGCCAGGAATTATCCACCCCTTATTCCATACCGTCTATATCATGCCCAGATCATACACAGATTGTATTCCATCAGTCCATGGGCCCTCCCTCTAAATTGTCCATTGAGTTCATTTAGTACTTGACCTTAGGCTCCATCTATCATGACAGCCTCTCTGGGCAGGGGCAATGGTCTGTATTTCTGGATTCTGGTGTACTGCATCTGGAGCTCATGACTGGTCTATCTCGTGTAATCCACAGTTGCTGTCTGCATGTTAAAGATGTTGGTCTTCAAGGAGACTGCTGGATGCTGGTTACAGAAGTCTGACTCTTCATTAATTTGGGTGATTTTTACTGTAGCAGTATCAATACGTCATATCATTCATTTTATATGCTATTTTCACCCAAAATCAAATCCCCCTGGGGTACACATCTGACTTCCCCATCCTTTTATATCACCCACCAAGTGCACCCTGGTCCCTGAGCAAAAGCAATCCCACAGATGGGTTTGCTTTTGCCTAAAGCAGGGAGAAACCAGACTGCCTTCCCTAACATATTCTTCACGCACAGTACAGGAACATTATCCCCTTCTACAGGGCATGGACATCTCGATTGGGCAGGGCCAGCTCGACTGGCAGATCTCCTAGTTTTAACTAACCAGGTGGCTTTTGCTAAATGTGCATCCCAAGGTTTGAGGGTCTCACCACCCATTACCCTCAGTGTTGTCTTTAGCAGTCCATTGTACTGCTCAAGTTTCCCAGAGGCTGGTGCATGGTAAGGGATGTGATACACCCACTTGATACCATGTTCTTTGGCCCAGGTGTCTACGAGTTTGTTCTGGAAATGAGTCCCATTGTCTGACTCAATTCTTTCCAGGGTGCCATGCTGCCAAAAGACCTGTTTTTCAAGGCCCGGGATAGTGTTCTGGGCGATGGCATGGGGCACAGAGTATGTTTCCAGCCATCCGGTGGTGGCTTCCACCATTGTTAGCATATGGTGCTTGCCCTGTTGGGTGTGTGGGAGTGTAATATAGTCTATCTGCCAGGCCTTCCCATATTTGTATTTTAGCTGTCTCCCTCCATACCAGAGAGGTTTTACCCGCTTAGCTTGTTTAATTGCTGCACAGGTTTCGCATTCATGGATGATTTGTGAGATGGCATCCATGGTTAAGTCCACCCTTCGATCACGAGCCCAACTGTAGGTGACATCCCTCCTCTGATGGCCTGAGGTGTCATGGACCCAATGAGCTATAAATAATTCGTTCTCACGTTGCCAGTCCAGATCTATCTGAGCCACTTCAGTCTTAGCAGCCTGGTCCACTTGCTGGTTGTTTTGGTGTTCTTCAGTGGCCTGATTCTTGGGTACATGGGCATCCACATGACATACCCTTACAATCAGCTTCTCCAGCAGGGCAGAAATATCTTGCCACAATTCGGCAGCCCAGATGGGTTTGCCTCTGTGCTACCAGTTGTTCTTCCTCCATTGCTGCAACCACCCCCACAAGGCATTGTCCACCATCCACGAGTCCATATAGAGATAGACCATTGGCCACTTTTCTCTTTCAGCAACATCTAGAGCCAGCTGGATGGCCTTCACCTCTTCAAACTGGATCGATTCACCTTGTCCTTCACTGGCTTCTGCAACTAATCATATAATATTCCATACAGAAGCCTTCCACCTCTGATGTTTTCCTATAATATGACAGGAGTCATCAGTGAAAAGGGCGTACTGTTTCTCATTTTTTGGCAGTTTATTATATGGTGGGGCCTCTTCCGCACATGTCACCAGCTCCTCTGGTGACATTCCAAAGTCTTTGCCTTCAGGCCAGTATCCCTGGACAATTGGGGTTTCCTGTTCAAGCCTGCTGGGTGATTAGTGCAACCCACTTACTCCACGTAGCATCAGTTGCATGGGGTTTCAAAGGGGCCCTGTCTTTTAACACCCAGCCCAACACTGGCAGTCGGGGTGCCAGAAGGAGCTGTGCTTCAGTACCAATTGCTTAAGAAGCAGATCGAACCCCTTCATACACTGCCAATATCTCTTTTTCAGTGTAGCGGGCCTCAGATCCTCTATATCCTCAATTCTAAAACCCTAAGGGTTGACCTCAAGTCTCCTCTGGTGCCTTCTGCCAGAGACTCCAGGTAGGGCCATTCTCCCTGGCTGCAGTGTAGAGCACATTCTTCAGATCTGGTCCTGCCCGGACTGACCCAAGAGCTACAGCATGGACAATTTCTTGTTTAATTTGTTCAAAAGCTTGTCGTTGCTCATGGCCCCAATTGGAAATCATTCTTCTTCTGGGTTACATGATAGAGAGGGCTTACAATGAGACTGTAATTTGGTATGTGCATTTGCCAGAAACACGCAACACCTAAGAAAGGTTGAGTTTCTTTTTTGTTGGTTGGTGGCAACATAGGTGCAATTTTGTTGATGACATCCAATGGGATCTGACGTCGTCCATCTTGCCATTTTATCTCTAGGAAATGGATCTCCTGTGCAGGCCCCTTGACCTTACTTTGTTTTATAGTGAAACCAGCTTCCAGCAGGATTTGGATTATGTTCTTCCCTTTCTCAGAGACTTCTCTGTGGAGTTGCCCCATACACTGATGTTGTCAATGCACTGCAGGTGCTCCAGGGCTTCTCCCTTTTCCAGTACAGTCTGGATCAGTCCATGGCAAATGGTGGAGCTGTGTTTCCACCCCTGGGGCAGTTGGTTCCAGGTGCACTGGACGCCTCTTCAAGTGAAAGCAAACTGTGGTCTGCACTCTGCTGCCAAAGGGATCGAGGAAAATGCATTTGCTTTATCGATAGTGGCGTACCACTTGGCTGCCTTTGACTCCAGTTCGTATTGAAGTCCTAACATACCTGGCACGGCAGCACTCGTCGGCGTGACTTCATTCAGGCCACAATAGTCTACTGTCAGCTTCCACTCTCCACTGGACTTCCGCACTGGCCATATGGGGCTATTAAATGGTGAACGGGTTCTGCTGATCACTCCCTGACTCTCCAATTGACGAATCAGCTTATGGATGGGAATCAGGAAGTCTTGGCTGGTCCGATACTGTCACTGGTGCATCATTGTGGTGGCATTTGGCACCTGTTGTTCTTCAACCCTGAAGCCCATCGGTACCCTTTTGGGTCTTTGAAATACTCTCTCCAGAGGTAATCTATGTCAAGAACGCACAGAGTCTCTGGGTCAGTCACAATGGGACGTTTTTCCCAGTCATTCCCAGTTAGACTCACTTCAGCCTCCAATAAACTCAACTGCTGGGATCCTCCTGTCACACTAGAAATACAAATGGGTTCCACCCCTTCATAGCTTGACGGCATAAGGGTACACTGTGCACCAGTGTCCACTAAAGCTTTGTATTCTTGTGGATCTGACGTGCCAGGCCATCGGATCCACACAGTCCAATAAACGTGGTTGCCCCTTTCCTCCACCTGGCAGGAGGCAGGACCTCTCTAATCTGCTTATTGTATTCACTACTCATTTCTTGCAAAAATGACTTAGAGGTCCCTTCAAGAGAGTCATAAGTGCAAGCAGACCTTTCAATTTGTTTGTGGGCCTGCCCACTGGAGACTGGAGCGGCATTTTTCTTAGACGTTTTATCTTGGAGTTCGTGTACTCATGCCCATAGGTTCGCAGAAGGCTTTCCATCCCACTTCCTCATATCCTGTCCATGGAGATAAAACCACAGCATGCCTCGTGGGCTGTACGCTCTGTATCTCCTTTCTGGAATAGGAGAACGATTAGTCGGAATAGCTGAAATTCTGGTCTGTACAGGTGAAGAGTAGGACATATCCTCTTTGATTTGCCGGACCTCCTGGGACAGTTTCTCCACAGCCGAGACCACAGAGGAAGACAAACTCTCTTCATATTGCCAAAGTTGGCCAGCCACTTCATCCCTGTTGGTGCCTCTTCGCTCTTCTAGTCTATTACTGCCAGTGAGTTAACAAATGACGATGGCACACTGCATACAAACTTCCTCCACACAGGTCATGTGCACTGGACTTTGTCAGGATCTGTGGGCAGCAGTGTGTTGTCTGGGTCATAGTAAACCATCTTGCGCACGGCTAACTCCCTCAAGTGCTGGATGCCTCACTCCATGGTAGTCCACTTGCCTGGCCAGCATACATCATCTTCGCTGAAGGGATATCTTTTCCTCACGCTTGACAGGAGTCATGTCCAGAGGCTGAGGGCCTGTGGCTTCTTCCCAATTGCTTTGTCAATGCCCCCTTCTCTCGACAGGGACCCCAGCTGCTTGGCCTCCCTGCCCTCTAGTTCCAGGCTGCTGGCCCCATTATCCCAGCATCGGAGCAGCCAGGTAATGATGTGCTCCCCTGGAAGGCGGCTGAAATCTTTCCGCGTATCTCGCAGCTCACTGAGGGACAAGGATCGGGTGATGACCTCTCGCTCAGGCTCCTCTTCCTGTTTTCGTGATGGCCCTGGTTCATCATTGTCCTTCACTATGTGAACTGGTTTCTTGGTATATTTCTTCTTTTTTATAGGGGAGACTGATACAGCTATGGGTTGGTCTTCCGGCTCAGCTATTGCGTCTGTTGCGGGGGTTTGGGTAGCTACAGTGCTTGTTGTGGGGGCTTGGGTAGCAGCAATGCCTGTTGCAGCGGTTTGAGTGGTTGCAGTTTCAGTGTGTCTGCTCTCGCTCTCTTTCCCCTGATAGCACTCCCTACTATCAAGCAGTGTTTGGTATAAGGTGGACAGATTCCAACACAACGCAATGAGTTGTGTCTCCTTAGAATAGCCAGAACATTTGTCTTTCAGATATTCTACCACTTTGTCAGGATACTGTAACTGTTCATGGGTGAAACTCCAAGACATTGGGGGTGAGAATGTCTCTAGAAGCTTGCCCATACCCTCCCATATGCCATGCCATCCCTGACCATCCAGCCTCCGTGAAAATCTGAGTGGCATTCTTAAAATAATTTTTGCAACTCTGAACATAAATCGAGACACATTTAGGACAGCTATTAGCAGGACCACGCTGGTCTGCACATTCCGAGGATGTTCAAAACTCTCCAGAACCCTAGAAACCAGGCAAAAGGGAAAAGGGGAGGTGAACAAGCGGGAGAAGGTATCCCTCTCTATCTTCCCCATAGACTGGGCTGCAATTATTAATCAGTTCCGAGATATGTTGTCCAAGGCACGGGCACAACAGAAATGTTACATGCAAATACCAAATTAAAGTCATGACCCCCGATGCTATCTTATCATAGGTTGATACCAGACAACACAACAAAATGAGAATACGAAGCCTTCTCCCAGAGAGGATAAACCGCACAGCAGGGATTACATAAAGTAAATAGGGGTTCACATACCACAACTATGTGATCAAGCAAAACATCCTGGTGACCAATGATTGCTTGAACATCATTATAAACACTCATCACAGCTTTGTTAAACATGTCTGGGTCAAATCTGTCGTTATTTCAAGTCGTCGAGCCCCACGTTGGACACAAAAAAGGAGTGTCGTGGTACAGCCCCAGCCTGCAGCTGAGCCCCATACAGCCGCTCGCTCACTTCCCCATTAGCAAAACACGGGGAAGAATGAGAACAGCCAAGGGCAAACGGCCTTGAGTTGAGATTACGACCAATGGGCCAACAAAGGGAGTGGGAAACAACAACAAAGCAGCAGTGGTTACACCGGGATGTAAACAAACGCGACGACAAATGAGCACTTTGCTGATCGACCAACCAACTGGACTGACCAGACACTCAGCCCCCAACCAGACGGTCCTGGAGCAGCACCGGCCCACCCTTCCCCGGCCAGTCGCCTTTAATAGAGGCATGATGGCACATGGTATGGAATAGCCCTGGTCAGCTCGGCTCACTTGACCTAGCTTCTGAAAATTAACCCTATCCTGGCCAAACCCAGGACAGAGTGTGAGATTGGTACTAGATTGGAATAAAAGCCAGATCTCTTCTGCTCACCTTGTTTTAATATATAGTGGTAGTATCATCATTAAAACAGGTCAGTCTTAACATTTGGGGAAGAAGAACAGAAATAGCAGAAATTATCTACACTTTACTGGGCATAGGTGAATTTAGAGATGTTAGTAGTGGGACTTCATATCATATTGAAGTAACATGCAACTGTTTCTTTTAGACATTATACATTATCTTTCATTTCTTTACTTCTAGGGTCCGAAGTGGTTGGCTTTGATGGGAAAAGTTGCCTAATTTACACATTTAATCAAAAAATCATGAATGCACTGACAGATGTCATTTCTCTGAAGTTTAAGACAATGCAAAGTGATGGAATTCTCCTCCACAGAAAAGGACACAATGGAGACCACATCACCCTGGAATTAATGAAAGGGATGCTGTTCCTACTCATTAATTTAGGTAACAGCTACAGTCTCATAAAGTCTAACATAGTTATTAGGTATTATTTGGCTAAAACTTATGTTAATTTGTAAGTGGATTTTAATGTATAGATATGACAAACTAGCAGTATATATTTGAATAAGTATATTTTTACATGGAATTAATAGTTTTTATTTTTCTTCTTTCAAGGTGATACTAGAACTCATCCTTCTAATGCCCAAATTAATATTACACTGGGCAGCCTTTTGGATGATCAGCACTGGCATTCTGTTCTCATTGAACATTTAAATAATCAAGTAAACTTTACAGTGGATAAACACACTCATCATTTTCATGCAAAAGGAGAATTCAATTATTTGGACCTTGATTATGAGGTGTGAAAATTACCTTTCCTTTATTACATTTATTAACTTTGTTATGTAAATGCAGTGAAACAAGCAAAGGAGACAGAACTTAAGGAAATTTGGAGTGTTTAAGACTTTAGGGATTTTCTGTCTCCTAAAGGAATGTATCAAAGAAAAAGGGATGTCCTTAGATTACTAACGCTCCACTAGTATTGCAATTAAAAGTCTTCAAAAGTCCATCTTGTTCATCTCAGAATTCATTATTTTAATATATTTGTTTCAGTGGTGCTGTAAATGTGGTAAACAGTGTGTAAAGATAAGGAATGAGTCCCAACTCAAAGTTGTTATTTTATGGCTTGATGAAAATTACAATAAATCAACATAAAACCATTTTAGAAATATTTAGATTAAGACTTAAGTTCCTGTTAAATCTGGCAAATGTACTGTGAAAAAACCTTGCTGACACAAATGGTAGACTCATGAAAAGGAGTAGTGTAATTTGCTGTGACAGTTTCCCACCTATTGTTACAAATACCACTGTTTCACAGTTGTAATGTGATGACTAGCTGCTTTATGTTTGTCCCTGTCCTGTTTGTTGGATGAGACAATGAGTGACAGAGCAGAGTGTCTGGAACCTGCAGTTCTAAATTAATTTATTCTACTCATTCAAGTTTTAAAGCAGTTTAGAGCAAGATTTCATGCTGTTCAGTGTCTGCATTATACCATTTCAAAAATATTGTTCACAAGATTAAACTCATGATTGTACTTAAAATTTCTGAACCTAAGGCACAAGGCTTGGAGGATCATTAAAAAAAAAAAAAAAGGAACAAAGAATGGTTGGCAAATATATTTCTTTTACTAAATCAACCAGTAATGCAAATTAATTTTCTCTTTTCCACATACAGTAATTTGAACTATGTGCTATCAATACAATGTAGAAAGGAAAGCAGAAGCTGCGAAAAAGCGTAAAACCTTCCAAAACAAACATGAATCACTGTATTTAGTACTGCTTTTCTGACTATAATAATTTCTTAATTCAATAGCATAATGAAACATGATATATTTGGTTTTGGGTATTTATTTCATAAAATGATTTTAAATATGAAGTGAAATTTCAAAATTAAAAGATAAATATTTTATACTGATCTTTTCTGACAATTCTCTGACAATATCAACCAGAATAACTCTGAAAGAGGTAAGTTCAAAAGTTCACTAAAACTTGCATCTTGTTTCTGATGGTGCCCAAGAGTGGAAACAGACCAGAGTATAACTCAGGTCACCCTTGTGGCAATGCTTTTCTGAAAAAATCTATTGCTTTTTAACAGGATCTGCCTCAGGGTCTTATCAAGACAGAGCGATATTTTTGAATTTAATAGCTCTCAATGGATTTTTATTTTTATTAAATCTTCCAATCTCTTTCTGAACTCAAGTAAACCTACAGCATCACATCAAGGAACTGCACCGCCTAAGCATTTTGAGAGGGGAAAAGTATCTCCTTTCATTTGTTTTGAATCTGCCCTAGACTAATTTAATTTGATGCACTCTTGTTGTCTATTATGGTAGTTATGTTTTGCACACAGTGAAGTCAGGCTCAAATTTCCTAAAGAAGTTTTTAGTGAATTCTCTTCTTCCTTTTTGCACTATCCAGCACGGTCTGTATGTACAGGGCCTTGTCCTTCTTCTTCTTGGTTTTGCAGCTGTAATGGACCCTGAAAACTGACAAGGCTCTATACTAAGCAATTGTTAAGAGGCATCCTCAGAAGAAAAAAAAAAAGCCAACATTTCAGAATATTTTAACACATATATGTGACTTGATATAGCCTAATCTTTGTTAGCTTCTTATTTTAATATGTAGATGTGATACAAAGAAATAGCCAAGAAGTAGCAGACTCATTACTGGCCAGTTTTTGACTTTTCCTCTTACACTATTGCAACTCCTTTCCTTAGAAAAATACTTAATAGTATCATTGATTTCTCTTCTCTTTTCTAAGCTCAGCTTTGGAGGGATCCCAGTGCCTGGAAAATCAGGGATTTTGTCACGCAGGAACTTTCATGGGTGTTTTGAAAATATTTATTATAATGGAGTGAACATTATTGACCTGGCCAGGAAGCATAAATCTCAGATCTACTTTGTGGTAAGACATTCATAGTTAAGAAAGAACAAAGTAAAATAGAGGAAAGAAAAAGACCACAGCCACATTCATCTATAGCCTATTAACACACAGTTCTAGTAAAATCTATGCTGTTTATTGAAAGAAAAATCAAGGAATCACCTATTTTTGTCTATTTTATATTTGCTGCTTTACAGACTCATCCAGTAGACAATGCAGTATACATTATATTCTTCAGCTCTTTAGCTCATATTTAGATGTATCTCACTGTTGTGTGGTATTTCACTGTTGTGTGTGTACAAAAGCCAGTGAGTAAAGCAAGATGTATCTGAAGTCATCGAAGCTTTGGCTTTGACTTCTGTACCTGACGAGTAAGGACACCAGCAGTACATTTTAAAAGCCTGTGCTGAAGACACTCATCAACTGTTTTCTCTAGAGCTTTATAATTTTGATAGATAAGTTATGTCTGTCAACTCATACTGCCCTTTTTTGAAGACCTGTAGTTTAGGTTGACGAGTTTATTGTGACATGGCCAATAGCTGTATTAGCCAAATACTTACCATTTAGGAAAATGGTTCCAATAACAAGCCAACTTTCTGATGCGTTATGGAATGTTTTCTATAAATTTTACTAAGTCTGTTGTGGTGCTTTGTTTAGTTTTGTTTTTTTTTCCCAAAAGTACAAGAGCCATATCCATTTGCAATATTTATTTATTTAACAGCAGAAAATGCAGAGATATGATGGAAACAATCAGTTCAAAATAATTAACAACTTATGAAATGCTTTCAAGGTCCAAATATTTTAATTTGAATTTCAATTCAGAATACGAACAATAAAAATTAATGCTCTGACAGGCATCATGACAGGCATCTCTTCTCATGTGAAGCTCATCTGAACTACTCCTGAATTAACTAAATTGATACCTCCATCTAATACCATGTCCATGATGCTGATGGATGTTGAGGCAAGGGGAGTTATAAGAGGCTCTGTGTGGACTAGTAAAAGGGGAACTATGAAATTATTGTCATGGGAAATTTCATCATCTTAATCTCAAAAAATTTAAACTGTTGTGCTACAGTCAAAACTATTTAGATGTTTTATAATGTAAATGTGCCAGAAAGTACCTGTGCTACCACAGAATCCTTGTTAAATAGCCACTTTTCTGGGCTGATACAGTATCAGGCAGCTGTCCAGATAACACGGAGCAGGAATCTGCAGATGATAAGCTTTTAGCTTTTAACAAGGTTTATTCTGATGACTGCCTTTTCGCTATGGGTCAGTTCAGTTGACTATTCATTTCTCTACAGCTAAGGTCAGAAGACAGAGCTTTTATTTAGTTATATATTTTTCCTGAAGAAAATGAAAGCAGATAAACTTTAATGTCTTGCCATGCCAGGGGCTAGCAAGTATTTTTCTTGAATTAATATTTTTAGCTTTTTATTATAAGGTCAAACTTTTATGTATGTTCAAAATTCTAAAAGCTCTTTGTGTTGAATGGAAGTTAAATGTATTTTAAATTCTGAAGCCATTAATCTTTTAGTAATCATCTGTACAGAACAAATTAGTTATAGTTCAAATGGTGCCAGCAAGTCGTTAGATCAAAGCGTATTCTGTATGAGTATCAAGAGTCATAAAGTATTAAGTAACTCTGACACCAGATGCAAAAAAATTGTTATTCCCTTTCCAGTCTTCTTATCTATATCACTCAGTACAATCATAAACGCAGGTTAATCTCAGAGTTTGTCAAGGAACTTACCCGTAAGTTTATTTAGGTACCTCAGAACCAGTGATTTCAGCAGCAGTCAGGCATGAAGTAAAGGCTAGATACCTAAATACAATTCATTATTTGATCCATACAGACTTCCTTGAAAGCATGTTTCCTTCTGATTTATGAAGTATGTGTTTCACATTCGTAAGTAGCAAGAGTTTATATGTGGAGTTTTCTTTGACTATTTGTGCGAACAAATATTTGGGTCAGTGCACATTTCCAGTTGCATTGATTTAGAAAACTGATCTTTGGTCTGGCAAACTGTTTTTCTCTCTAATTTAACACTGACTTCAACAGTGAGTATTCAAGCTCAACATCTTGCTCTGCACACAAGCATTTAGACCTGTGTAAATATTTGTACCAAACTTTGCGTTCAGTGGCATTTTCTGACATTCAGAAATTTGTCTAGTCCCTAATGCTTCCTGAGGCTGAGCCAAAACAGAAACAAAGCAGATCTGTCTAACTCCTGAATTGCCATTAAATCACCCGTGTAATTTAAGATCTTACCTCATTCACTCAAAGGTCCTTGCCACTCTGCTCAGGCTGATATGTCTGTTCTGGTCAAACAACTAGGTAAACATTTCTCAAACTGGTCATGCTCTTATACACACTTGATTTTCAGACTAACACATACAATTATTAAAAATATTCGGTTCTATGCACAGTTTTGAAACTCTGTAGTTGCCATACAAAAGTTCTGATTGTTTTTTCCTGAATGTTCCTAATGCCATAATTGTTTCCTTTCTTTCTAGGGTAATATATCCTTCTCATGTTTAGAGCAACAGGTGGTTCCTGTTACATTTATCAGCTCCAACAGTTACCTGGCACTACCAGGGACATCAGGGCAAGATGAAGTATTCATCAGTTTCCAGTTTCGCACCTGGAACAAGGAGGGACTTCTATTATCTAGTAAACTATACCAAGCTTCTGGTGGTTTTCTCTTATATCTGAGTGATGGGAAAATTAAAATCAGTCTTCATAAACCCGGAAAAGCACTGCATGACTTCACTGCAGGTAACAGAAATGAAGGAAAAAAATCCAAGATTCCTACGTGCAAAAAATGAGGTTAATGTAAAGTCATTTAAATTAGTACCTACATTCTTGACTTACTTTCATAACTATATGTGTGTAATTACACTTTACTTGTCTGAATATTAATCCCAAATGTTTCTTAATATTTTATTATCTCACAAACATATATCTATGAGGGTTTTTTTTTTCCATTTTTGAGTAGAAATTACTTGCAATAATATAGGTTGCAAAGTTGAGTCCTTAGCTTTGCATACATACAGTATGTATAGCTCATGTGTATAATCTGGGGAATTTGAGACATCTGAGAAACTTTTTCGGTTGTGAAGTGTAAACAAGTTAATTTCTGACTGTCAAGCTAAGCCATTAAGATATTTTTCACCACTTGTCATTACCTTCACAGCACATTAAGTAAATGTTTTTTCTGTAAAGTTATACATTATTATAAATATTATGTTAGTTATTTTCGTGAGGTCTCAACTACAGTGCTGTCCATTAAATTTCAATGGTGGATGCCCAATACAATGTTGCGTTTCAGAAAGCTGGGGCAAGTTTATGTCTACTTTAAAAAAAAAATAATAAGATTTATAGTAACGACAAAAAGAAATGGAGAAGTTGAGGAGACTGAATAATCAAAAGCCTAAGGGTCACTTTTGTAGCTAATCACTGATAGGAGACTAGATCATCTACTTTTGGTAGTATGCACTGCTAGGCAGTCCTCCGGATGGATCTGAGATTTCCAGAAAGCGTATCCTCTAGTCTTCTTCTGAGTCATTCCCCTGTGGGTAAACAAATATATAAGGACAAGAGGATGAGGCAAATGTAGTATGATACAGTCATGTTTGAGAATATCTAACTGGGATTCTGAGAAGCAGCTCCCAGCTTTCATTTTCACTCAGTTTGGGAGAAAGGGAGCTCACTGTTTCACAAAGAGGCTCCTCAGTTTTTCTGAGTGCTGTTAGAACTTGATGTGAGAGCAGCAAGACTGCTGACCCAGCCAAGAATCCCCCTCTTCCATGAAATGTGAGAGCAAGACAGCCAACAACACCTCCATCTTCCATGACTTATTAAAAAAATGGTGAAGAATGGTGCAGTATGCACTGGCAGCTCAGAAAGCCAGCTGTGTCCTGGGCTGCATCAGAAATAGTGTGGCCAGCAGGTCAAGGGATGTGATTCTCCCCCTGTACTCCACTCTAGTGACATCCCACCTGGAGTACTGCATCCAGTTCTGAAAACCTCAGTACAGGAAAGACGTGGAGCTGCTGGAGCAAGTCCAGAGGAGGCCACAAAGCTGATCAGAGGCCTGGAGCACCTCTCCTACGAGGACTGGCTGAGGGAGCTGGGGATTGTTCAGCCTCGAGAAGAGAAGGCTCCGGGGAGATCTAATTGTGGCCTTCCAATACTTAAGGGGACCTACAGGAAAGCTGGCAAGGGACTGTTTCTTAGGGAGTGTAGTGACAGGACAAGGGGTAATAGTTTTAAATTAAAAGAGAGGAGATTTAGATTAGACATTAGAAGGAAATTCTTTCTTGTGAGGGTGGTGAGGCACTGGAACTGGTTGCTCAGAGAAGCTGTGGAGGCCCCATCCCTGGCAGTGTTCAAGGCCAGGTTGGATGGGGCTTTGGGCAACCTGGTCTAATGTAGGGTGTCCCTGCCAACGGCAGAAGGGTTGGAACTAGATGACCCTTGTGGTCCCTTCCAACTCAACCCATTCTATGATTCTATGAAAAGCAGTAACATCACCACATGATAACATCAATATCTTCACCTACCAGTGAATATCTTCATCAATAGTATACTATACTCTGACACTCCATGCATCACAGCTGCCTCAGAGTTTTTCATCCTTTCTGTAAACAAGTTGAATTTTGCCCCTTTCTTGTAGAAGGACAAAATGGTCACTCCAGAATGAATTCTCAGACAGGAAAAACAGGACTAGAGGGATTAGGGAGATAAATGGAATTCCAAAGAATATATGAAGATGTGGAAATGAGGCTGGGAATGGAATGGTGTCCGTATGGACAAAGGAGATGACCAAGAACACTGGAAGATTATGTCATAGAAGCAAAGGGTAATTTGGTTGCAGAAAACACTATGATATCCAAAGCATCAGTTGATCCTAGATTTATTTTGAACTGTACACAATCCTATATTTCAAATTATTGTCAGTGAAAAAGAAGTCAAGTTAGCTCCAGTAATGTAATGTGTAAACTGAGTTAGTAGGCAAATAACAAGTAGGAAAGCCACATTTTGCGTTGGTACTTAGCAAACAAGTTAAGGATTTGAATGTATGAAGAATTTAATCTTGTATAGAGTATATTCATTGGAGTGATAAGAACCAAACCAAAAGTATCTTTCAGGGGAATTTTCAAGCCAGAATATAGAGAGCTTAATGACTCTCTTTAGTGCTAGTTTGTCCTGAGAAATAACAAATACAGTGAGTAAACTAAGCAGTTACTGAAAAAAAAAAATCCTAAAAATTAAAGCCTTCAAATCTCTTTCAGGCACCGCAGAATTAAAAAAAGTTATTGAAAAGAGGGAGAAAATTTCACAAAAAATTATGATCAAGACAAAGAAAAAATAAGAATCACTGATCTAAAGTTCTCACAAATCATGTGCTTGTCAGTGTAAGGCAGACAAAGAAAGAAAAGAAGATCCAAGCAGAGCAAAGAAAAAGCCACAGGATTTGAAGATGAGGCCTCCTTAATATCAGTTCAATGCCCCTGTTTCTTTTAGATTAATTCCTTACTTCAATCCTTGATACAAAATAAAAATTCTTTCGAGACAGAAAAAAAGATAAAAAGAAAAAGTTGAACATAACTCTGAAGCTCATTATGTCTCTATAGGTATGTAATGATCAAAAGTAAAATTTTAAACAGTTGTTTATTTTAATTCAGGAAAAGACTGTAAGCCTGTAATGACCAAGGATAATGTTGAATTTACATAAATACTTTGACCCTGTTTCTGTGGATGATAATAGGATCAGACCTGGTATTTGTTATAATCTGAAATAACTGTTGCACAAAGAGCACCATTTTAATGACGACAGGTTTTCCTAGGCTCACCATTTGAAAATGTCAATTCCTTAGTAAGAATGTCAGTGCTATGTAGTTAACAGTGATGAATTTGGCTTTTTAGGAGCTATTTCAATTGCAGTTCAATTAGGTGATGTATGTTAACGAAACTATTGTCGTGTAGCGTCATTTTAATAGACCAGCTGAAAGTGGTGACATTTTTAACAGGTATAGATTTGCACATGGAGCAATATATTTGGTTTCAAAGTTGCAACACAATACATATTAGCTGAAATAACTGAAAATAAATCTTGACAGTCTATGCTGAAACAGAATTTAATGTTCTCATGCTATGTTAAGCTTACTCTTCATAGAATCTAACAGGAGGAATTGTCCATCTTTGTCTTTGTGAAGACAGACACTACTGCAAAAACATGTTATTCTCTTCTAACAAAGAAATCATCTAACAAAATCATATGTGGATTTTTTTTCTTGGGTTATTACAGTGTTTATTGTTACACTCACTGAGGCAATTCAAGTCTGTGTTTGGATATAGAGTAATTAAATTATGGATGGCTGGACAGGTCTGTTTCCCTACAGGCAAGAACTTACGACCTGACTTTCACACACACACACGATATTTGATAATTAAATTAGAGCTTATTTGTTTGTGCTCAGTTCTTAAATTTATTATCATGTATTTTTAAAGATTTCTTCAACCATGTAAAAATGAGAAGAATGGCACATTAATTCATAAGTGATTAAGTTATAATAACCCATATCCTTCTTTTACAGAATTATTCCTTAATATCTTTCCTCTGTAGACTCTTTTGCAAGCTGGTCATCAAATATACACAAAGAAATATCATAGATTATATCCAAAAAATTAACACAAAGTTCATTTGTGTTGAATGATGAGATCAAATTGAATTACATGTATATATGTTTGAGAACTTATTGCTCGTTTTTTTCATATGATTCTGTCTTTCTATGTATCTTTTAATTTCTATGCAGCTTTTAATTAGTGATCTTAACAATCGTTTCATTTGGTAGTAGTACTTCAGACTAATACATAAATTACTTTCTCTAAGCAAGTTGGGGTTTTGGTGTGGGTTTGGTTTGTTTTTTTTTTTTGTTTCTCACTGATCTCCTAATGAGCTATATACATTGTCTTTATATACATATGTTCCTAAGGTTGGATGTCATTGATATGCAAGATCTCCCACAGACCTATTTTAGTACTTAGATATTAAAATGATGGAGGCACTACTACTGATAATAAATGGATATATAAATGTTTAATAGCTACCTTATTAGGCACTAAAAGCTTAATTGCTATTTTTTTCCTCACTTGTTTCTAGTAAAGCATTTTTAAAACTCCTAGTAGGGTACCAGACAATATAAATTTCAGATGGAATGGAAATGTTAGCAATCTGTTGGCCTCCACCATTTATATGTCATACCACTCCATGGCTTTGCATAAGCAAATGTGAATTTAATCAAGGTTCTCAATTTGAGGGCTGTAATGAGCTATTCTCTAAAGAGTGTCTTGTGCTCCCACAATTGCATTCCTCAGACCCCAGACAGAACGAGACTTTTGGGAAGTCTTAACTTAAACTAGATGAACAGCATTTAAAATCTCTAACCATGCCAGTGTTTATGAAGAGGAGGTAAAATATTCATCCCAAAATCACTTAGTAGGTCTGTGTGATGAACTACAGTAAACAAACCAAAAAGCGCAAAATTCATATAATCAGTTTTCCAGTCACCAAAATTTTTTTCTACTTCAGTCATTCCTTCGATCTCCTTCTTTATATTAGGGAATTCTCTTACCTACATTGACAGCCAAACATTGCAGTATTTGGAATTGTTTTCTCACCAGACCAATAAATTACTGAGGCAGGATGCAAAACTAAGAATTAAAAGTAATTATCTTTACAAAACTGGAAATGAAATTATAGGATTTGTTGTTAGATTTAATATCTTCGGTAATGACATATATAGAATTGAGTACATCTTCAGCAAGTTTGCTGATGACATTAAGGTGAGTGCTGCCGTTGATTCACTAGAGGGAAGCAATGAATTCAAGGGACTTTGGCAGGCTTGAGGAGTGGGTCCCTGTGAACTTCATCAAGTTCCAGAAGGCTCAGTGTAAGGCCCTGCACCTGGGCAATCTCCAATATCAGGACAGGCTGAGGGATGGATGAATGAATGAACAGCAGCCCTGCAGAGAAGGGCTTGGGAACACCGTTCAGTGAAAAACTGGACATGACCCAGCAATCTGTGCTTGCAGCCCAGATAGCCAACTGTATCCTGGGCTCCATAAAAAGTGTGGCCAGCAGGTTGAGGAAGGTGAATCTCTCTCTCTATTCCATTGTCATGAGCCCCTACCTGGAGTACTACAACCAGCTCTGTGGATCCTAACACAAGGAAAACATGGACCTGTTAGAGTGTCTCCAGAGGAGGGCCTTGAAAATACTCAAAGGGTTGAAACACCTCTCCTATGAAGACAGGCTGAGAGAGTTGGAGTTGTTCAGCCTGGGGAAGAGGAGGGTCTAGGAAGACCTTACTGTGGTCTTTCAGTACTTAAAAAGGGAACTATAATAAGGTGGGAGAGAGATTTTTTCCCAGGGCCTGTAGTGGCAAGACAAGGGGTGATGGTTTTAAAACTGAAAGAGGTTAGATTTAGATGCCCCATCCCTGGAAGTGTTCAATGTCAGGTTGTGTGGGACTTTGAGCAGTCTGATCTAGTAACAGAAGTCTGTACATGGCAGGGAGATTGGACTAGATGATCTTTAAAGGTCCCTTCCAACCCAAATCACTCTCTGATTTCTATTGAAAAGATAACATATTGCAGAGATGTGAGAAAAATAGAATTCGCTTGAAGTACCTCTATAATGAAGAAATTCCTTGCTTAATCTTAGAGATGAGTTGAAAGAAGCTGGAGATTTTTATAGCTGGGGATGTAGGCTAGAAAGAGGGATATAAGCAAGTAGGGAAATAATTCCTTTTTAAAAAAAATATTTTCTGAAATGACTAATCTTAAAAACACAGTGTGACGAGTGGTTTTATAGACCATATATATTTTACAATTTAGTTTCTTACTGAAGGATAATTCTATAATAATTTATAGTAGAAAACTAATTATATTACTGGAAATTGGGAGAAAACATTCCTCAGACTTCATTTTCTGTGCTTTGAAAAAAATACATTATTCATATTCTTTGTTCTAGGATAGCTATTATGTCTTTAATGAAAGAGTACAGTTCACTGAGGTTCATGGTGGTATAAAAGACCTAGGGATGCCTTATCTGTTTGTGATTCTTTGTTGATTTTTGTTTTAAATATTTGATATCTTTGATGAATTCTTGCTGTAAAAAAAATATTTTAAAAATAGGAGAGAGAAATAATTGTACTTGTTAGGTCTAGAAACTTCATTATACAGTGTGACTCACCTGTGTCAATAACACTGCAAGGCAGGAATAATATTTTTCTAATGCTTTATGTACTCTGGGTTTTTTAAATGTCTGTTACACATCAAATTAACTAGCTAAAATATAACTAGAGTCAAAATGTCTAGGCCTTAAGGCATTTTCTTGATTTCAGCTCAGTAGTATTCCAGCCCTAACGTAAAATACACAAGTCTGAAGGCTGCTGTAAGTTATATTAACTGCCACCAGTACAGAGGGACTTCTTCAGCAGCTGAGCATCTTGAAAATATAGGGGGAAACTCTAGTCACTCCCTTCACATTGCCTGTAGGGCTGTGTAAATTCTTGTTACCAAAAGATTACCCCTCTACAGGTGACCTTTTAGTGGATAGACATAATAACATTAATAGTATTTTATACTGCGTGGACTAAGTTTTCCATTTATTTTTTTTTTAGTAAAAAGTCCATCTCTATAAATATCATGAATCTGAAGTTTTACAGAAGTAGAAAATACACCTATTTATCCAGAAAATTAGTGATAATTTTAATGCTGATTATTTTCTCTGACTGTATGTGTGCTGCTCCTCTTAGCAAACTTAGTGTCACTTCTCACAGATGATTGTAACCAAAATGAGTAATGGCCTGAATTTTATCAAAAAAACTTGTGACTGCAGCCTTGTGCTTTCTGCTGTTACATTAGAAAGGTGAATTGTTCCTGAAAGTGCAACACATAGATAAGAATATTGGTTAGCCATAGCTTTTATATAATTCCACTAAGGCTGGGAATAAGGCAAAATGTTTAACGTTTCTTATAATAAGGTCCTTAATAATATATATATGTTGGTTGAAGTAAGGAAACAAATAATAGAAAAGGTGCATTGACTAATAGACCTAATACTATATTAAATATATTAGAGATTTTTTTTAGATTATAACTTATCTGAATTTATGAGGTTCTAAGATTTATCTCTTGATTGTATGCTGATCTTGTGTTTAGACTCTTAACAATATATAGATCCCAGTTATATGTAATTTAGTTCTTTGAACTTTCTCTCTCTCTATTTGAGAAAGCTAAGGCTTCCTTGGAACTAAACCTTGCCAGGGAGGTCAAGGGTAACAAGAAGGGCTTTTAT
Source organism: Psophia crepitans (assembly GCA_013399095.1). Lineage (NCBI taxonomy): Eukaryota > Metazoa > Chordata > Aves > Gruiformes > Psophiidae > Psophia > Psophia crepitans. The sequence continues at coordinate 32,800 of VWZZ01002804.1, forward strand.
AAATACATTGCGGATAAAACTAACACTAGAGGCAATGTAGGCCTGCTGTTGAATGGGGCGGGTGCCCTGGTGACTGAGGATGCAGAGAAGGCAGAGCTACTGAATGCATTCTTTGCCTCTGTCTTCACTGCTGCAGACTCTCCCCAGGAGCCCCAGACCCGTGAAGCCCCTGAGGAAATCGGGGCTAAGGATGAGCTACCCGGGGTTGACGAGGACTGGGTTAGGGAGCAGTTAGCCAAGCTAGACATCTGCAAGTCCATGGGGCCTGATGGGATGCACCCGCGAGTGCTGAGGGAGCTGGCGGAGGTCATTGCCAGGCCGCTCTCCATTATCTTTAGCAAGTCATGGGCGACGGCAGAGGTGCCTGAGGACTGGAGGAAGGCTAATGTCACCCCAGTCTACAAAAAGGGCAAGAAGGAGGACCCGGGTAACTACAGAC
>VWZZ01002804.1:34808-109450 GCA_013399095.1 Psophia crepitans
AGGTGATCCTTGAGGTCTCTTCCAACCTTAATTATTCTATTCTATTCTATTCTATTCTATTCTATTCTATTCTATTCTATTCTATTCTATTCTATTCTGCAGTTCACAAAAGACTTTGTTTAATTCAAAGGTTGTATTCTTTGCTCTTCACCAAAAGAACTATCTCTGTTCTGAAGAACACGCAAGAACATGATTGACTTAAATCACTTCTTAAAGATAATAATGTGTTTACATACTGCCCTATATAAATTACATTTAAATATATATATTTAAGTGTTTTCCAGAATCAGGGCTTTATTTTTATTGCTTTGTGGCACCTTACATCTACACAGACAGAGGTAATGTAAATTGGTGTTAGAGCCTAAACTCTCAGAAATTTTCCCATACATTTCCAAAAAAAAAACAGTTGAAAGAAAAATAATCTTGTGACATTGACATGACAGTTACTGAAGCTTTTATCATCTACGGGATTTTGCTGTTTTACTGGGTTGTAATATAATGACTACCTTTGATTTTAAAAGATGGAGAAATATTTTGTAATAGTGCAGTAAAAATATATATTATGTGTAAAATACGACAGCAGCCATCACAGTGATTATGTTAATGATAACCTCCTTAGATTGGGACGATACTGTTCATAATCACTACATTAAATAGATGTATTGCTGATAATTAGAAGTATTACAACAGTAAGACTTATTCACTGCAGTACATTTATTTTTTCTTTATCAGATATGAAGCAAGGGAATGGACAAAAGTCGTGTCTTCACAAAAGACATTTGTGTTATTGTTATTTTTTTTCTTTTTTCTTTCATTATAGCTTAGAGCATTTACGTGGGTTAGGATTGCTCTACTGGTCTCTCCTCCTTTCAGGAGTATAACATTCAGGTGGTAGAACAAATAATGGATGTTTATGCTTCATTTTTCTTTTTATTTTCCTTCCAGGTGCTGGATTAAATAACGGCCAGTGGCATTCTGTATCCTTCTCTGTCAAAAGGAATCGTATCAGTGTAATAGTGGACAATGATGTGACCTCATCTGCTCACGCCTCCATACCTCTGCAAATCTATTCAGGAGATACTTTCTACTTTGGAGGTGAACTGTGTTGTTTGTGCTGGCAATATCCCACAGTTAAACATCATTTTTTCCTGACATATCTAATCAAATGGCAAGAATTATTCTGCTTGCCTCAAGTCTTCTTTGCCTAGCTTGGTTATCTCTCAAAGGATCTGGTTTTCAGGCACTGATATGATGTTTTTACATTTGTTTTTCTTTAAAATTTTGTAATGCAGGGAAGAATAGATTACCACCCTAAATCTTTGGTCACTTTTTAGGACATTGTTTTCTGGTATCATGTTCTGATAATTGCATATAGTCCAGCTGACAATCAGAGATACAGACAAAGGTCTCTCTTGTTGCATCCTTACTGTGTTGCTAAATCAATGTTTTGTGTAAGTCTTCCACTGGGATGATCAAGTTTTCACATTAAGTGAATGCTTACTTACTTATATATCCTTACTTAAATATCCTTTTTACATGATACAGACTCTTTTTTTTTTTTTTAAACCAAAGTGACACAACTTTTCTATGTTTGGAGAACATATCTTGTGCCCAAAACCTACATTTAGATATCTTAATTTCCCTAGGAATATTAACAATTATCTGTCATTAAGATATTTAGTTATTAATCAGGTATATATTGTTACTGATAGAATTGAGCAGGTTGTTACATCTAAATCAGTTGGGAATGGACTACATTACTGCAATGTTAAAAAGCATTTGAATGCATTATTCAACACTAGCCCACTTTTTTACCTCTTAGTAGCTTAGGAATTAATGACTGAACTATTTATTAACAATTCTCAGATTTCTGAGAAAATTGAAAAATGCATACAAACCCCTAAATGAGTATGGACTAAGTAATTGTTCAAAGATCATTTTCCTTGAAAAAATAGGTTGTAAATAAATTTGATATTCACCAGCAGACCAGAAATATAGGAATTGATACGTGAGCATCCAAAGGACTTTTCATATCTGACATTTAGCCTTCTCTACTGCAGATATCCCTTGACATTGCTGTTTTGGGGTTTGGTTTGGGTTTGTTTTTTTTCCTTCTATATTGCTTCAGGTTCCCAGTTCTCTTACTAGGTAATTTGCAGCATTGCAGGGTTGATGGCACAGGTGGACAGATCAGGAGGGATGTGGGCAGTTCCAGAAAGCAGCATGAAGTTATACAACGACATTTCTATTTATCTTTTGGAAGGTGGAAGGAGAAACCAATTCCAAGGACATTGAAAGTACTAAATGCATATCCACCCATCAGCTTCTCTAATTTCAGCTTTAGAGCTGAAATCAGCAGCTCATGCATGTCATACAAACTTGGGGAAAACTAGTAGAAGGTTTCTGAGTTTAAATTTTGTGTCATAATACCACTGTCAAAATGCAGACAACGCATTTTGACTCGCTTTCTAACTTTATATGAATATTTACAGTATTTCCATATGCTGGTTGTTAAAACATGAATATCAGCCTTCCAGGAGAGTGTCCTGGGGACAAGGTGGTTAGTTTGCTTGCTTTAATGAATACAAAGTATGCAAGAAATGTGTACGTTTACCTGGGAAAATATGCAATAAACATGGAAATACTTTAGCGCTATGTCAACACAATTTCTAGTCATGCTATCATTAAGGATAGCAGTTCTTGAAGTAATAACTCATTGCAACTATAAGGGCAAAAGGCAATTATTTAATATTGCAATAAGCTTATAGGATGAATTTCATTATTATAAGATTTCTTCCTATCTTTGATGTCTGGCCCACAATTATAAGGAATGCCAATTTCATTAATATTAATGATGCTGCCATTTCTATAACAGAACTAGAAGACAACTTTTAAAAGACAGACACCAAGAAAGAAATCTGAGGCACAATTTTGTAGAATAGCAAAATGTAAAAGATACGGTTTTTTTCTACCTTCTCTGGCTTTTTTTTTTTTTAATATGTGAACTCCACTGAAAGTATCTCATTTTCAAATGAGTATCAAACTTGTCACCATAAGTTACAGAATTAATTTTACCATTTTATTGTAAAATGTTGTAAAGAATGTGATTAGACCTGTAATTGATTTTTCTAACTGTGTGTGGTGCTGAAAATTTACTGTGCTCCTATTTGGACTTTTGCAAGTTCACAGATTTGTTGTTCTTAAAGCAATACACCAAGTAGATAACGAACATTTTCTTTTAGAAAGGTAGTAACAGTTTTGAAAATTTGGTTCATCAGCGTAAAACACACTGAGAATTTATTTACTTATTTCATTTCAATTTTAGTTCATTTTCTATTACATTCTTCTTCTAAATATATCTATACTATTCATGTTGTACACTCATTTGAATAGGTTTACTAGTTTCCACTGTCATATTGCTTTCTGGTATAGTAAACCTCTGCACTGTCTTTACAGGACTTCAGAAAGTATCTGTTAGCACTGTGGAATACAGAAATGTTTTAAAAGTCACCGCTTCCTTTCATGAAAAAAGAAGGTCTTTGAATGTTGTGAAGCAGAAGGCAATGCTGTTTGAGTCAGATGAAAGAATGGCCCTTGTGCATCATTCCAGAAGTAATATTCCTCTTTGGAAGAAAGCCAAAGAAAAAAAATAAAATTGTCATGCAGTGTTCAGCTGCTGCTGGGAAAAACTGTTCAAAGGGGTGGTTTAAGTCAAATCAGGATCAAAGCAATTTAAAATTTTATTAATAATGTTTAATTAATTGGCAATCAGTGAAAAAGACATTTCAGAAGCAGTGACACAATATGCAAACCACAAGATTAAATACTTACAGAAAGTTTTTCATAGGTTGGGTAGGACATCCAGGCTTCTTCATAGGTTGGTTAGGACATACAGGCATTGTCTAGTCCAAGGTTCTGTTCTAAACAAGTCTGATTAGCTCAGGATATACAGGTCCGTGATCACGCGAACCTTGAACAGCTCCAAGGATGGAAATCTCGTAATTCCTGTAGGCAAACTGTTCTTATATTGACCACCTTCATGGTAAAAACACTGGTTGCTTATGTCTGATCAGAATTTGCCATTTTTTACTTTTGTCCTTTGCCCCCTCTCCCATCACTGTGCACTTTTGTAAAAAGTCTGGCTCCATCTTCTCTGTATTGTCTTATCAGATAATTTTATCTTCTCTTCTTAAGACTGAACAGGCACAGTTCTATTAGCCTCCCCTTGTTCTTTGTGGACCCTGTGTATTCAGGTCCCTGACCATCTCAGACACCTCCATACTCACTCCAGGATGTTCAGCTACTGGGGAGTCCAGAAAGACAACACTCTAGTTGTGGTCTCACTATATAGAGGGAAGAAGCACTTCCCCAGATCTGCTCTTGATAACACAGCCCAGACTGTCATTGGTTTTCTGTGTTTCAAGGGCACATTCCTTGCTCATGGTCCACCTGTTGGCCACCAGGACTCTAGGCCTTTCTCTACTGATCTAGGCAGTTATCCTCCGTCTTGGATAGCTGCATAGACATGTTCCATCTCAGATTAAATACCTTAAACTTGTTCTTGCTGAACTTCATGGCATTCCTGTCAGCTTATTTCTGCAGCCTGCCCAGGTCTCTCTGAGTTGTAGCCCTGCCCTCCAACTTTTAACCCCTCACCCCGGTTTGGTATCAATTTCAGGCTTGCTGAAAGTGCACTGTCCCATCATCAAGGTCATTAACGAAGACATTGAATAACAGAGGTCTCGGTACTGATCTCTGAAAGACTCTGTTTACTGATGATCAGCTTCATCATCAATTGTCCACTTATCCCACCCATATCTCATCAATCTGGTGATAGGGAGATTACAGAAAACTGTTAGGGGGTTTGCTAAAGTCAAGGTATCCAATGTCACTGCTCTCCCTTTGTCCACAGTGCCCATCACCTCAGCAAAGAGAACAAAGATGTTGATCAGGCATGATTTAGCATTGAAGATAAAGTTACCCAGTTACCTTCTTGTCCTTCACTTGTTTAGAAATGGCTTCTAAGAGGATTTGTTCCATGAACTTGCCAGGTACTCCAATACGACTGTCTGGTCTTTAGTCCCTGTATGCCCTCCTTGCCTTTCTTCAAGATGAGTATAATATCTTTTCCAGTCATCAAGGAGCTCCCTAAATTATCAAAACCTTTTGAGGATTAAAATGATAATGGCTTCACAATGACAATAGTTGCAATGACATTGGCCAGCTCCTGCAGCACCCTCAGGTGTCTCTTGGATTCTTTCTTCCTTTGTCAAGCGTACTGCTTCCCTTCTTCGTACTCTGCTAGGACATGGGAAGCCTAAGGATTAGTTTTACCTGAAAACTGAAGAAAAAAGGCCTTGCACAAATCAGTTCTCCCCAAGACCCTTATCTCTAGGTCCCCTGTTCCCTTACATAGTGCATCCATAATCTCCTTAGCCTTCTTTTTGCTACTGTTGTACCTATAGAAACCTTTTCTGCTGCACTTCAACTTCCTTGACAGTTTTAACTCCAGTTGAGGTCTGGATTTCCTAACTGCATTCCTAGACATGTATGCATGTCCTGTATTCTGCTGTGAATTCCATGTCCTTGCTTCCACTTTTTGTATACTTTCCTTTTGTGTTCGCACTCACTCAGGAGCTCCATGTTTATATTCGGAGGTTTTCTGCCACTCCTGCTCAACAATTTTTTTTATTGCTATGGACTTTTCTGAAAGTTGTTGAAAAATATCTAGCCATTTTGCTCTCCAGCACAATTTCCAATAGGATCCTAAAACCAGGTTTTAAACAGACCTACACTGGCTTTTCTGAAGCCTAGGGTTATAATTCTGCTTTTTATCTTGTTCTCTTCTTTGTCGACCATAAACTCCATAGCCTCATGTTTGCTGTAACCAAGACCATACTTTGACCTTTACATTTTCAACAATTTCTTTCTTGTCTATGACTAGCAGGTCCAACAGAGCATCTCCTAGTAAAGTCATTGATGACCTGAACCAAGAAATTGTCTTTAGTACTTTCTGGAGTTTTCTGGATAGCTTGATAAATTAAAATTACTGTACTTGGTAACTAATTTTTTTCTCTTATTTGATTTCAATTGTGACTTAGCACTTTTCTAAATTATGTGCACTTTTTATTGTAACCTAACACTTTGTGATTAAGTTCAGTCAGTCAACCAGTTCACATCTTGATTCCATTCATTGCTTTGGAATGGTTGCTTAGGTTATCTTTTACCCAAATTTTTAGTGATGCTTTTTCATATGCTTTAAAAATAGTAAGACTGCACAGAAGTAGTTCCTTACAGTTGCACCACCATGCCTAGTCAGAAAATCTTCTGCATAAAGTCTCTTCAACCCTCAAAGTTTACAACACCTGGAGATTATCAAAGTTGAGTCTACTTCTGGAATATATACATTTTTCAATAAAATATTTTTTTCAGCTCCAGGTTTTATGCTTCTTTCAGGCTGCCCTAGCAGTGGAAACATTTCTGAATGTAATACCTCATTTGGTGGCTTTCAAGGATGCATGCGACTCATTTCCATTGGTAACAAAGCAGTGGATATGATCTCAGTTCAGCAAAATGTTTTTGGCAATTTCAGTGACCTTCAGATAGATTTATGTGGCATTATAGACAGGTAAGAAAATAATATTTACTCATTTATTTATTTATTTGAATGTTTTGTTTCCAATACTAACGTGATGACAAAGAACAGAAAACTTACAAAAAGGCATGCTGCTTTTGTAAGAATCCAATCTAGAATAAATGCAGTATACATAGCACAACAATTAGATTTCCATGCACTGCAAATAAAATTAGAGTAACTGGAGTTAAAATTGTTTGATGTTCCCAACAAATTTTAAATATCTTACTTTCTTTTCCAGTGAAGGCATAGACAGAAATTCCCTGCTGTGACATGTAGTCCCATTCACCCTTTGAAATCCTATGTTCTTCAGAAGTAATTGCTGCTTCCTGTATTTTACCCATACAGAAACACAGTGTCTGAGTAATCTCTTTTAGACTGTGGTCAGAACTAATCTCACAGTTTGCAATAGATGAGATTAGGAGCTATCTGAGAGAGTGACTACTTGAAGTGGCTCCCTCTGCAGGGAGGAAAGGCTGTATACCTTCCCCGAAATAGACCAAAGTGCTTGATGGAAAGACACTGCTGGAGTTCAGTGTGGAGAAGGCAGAGGCTGCTGAGAAGAGAGGAATCAGACACACAAACAGGCAATGGAAGAATTTTCTGCTGTGGACTTAAGAGAACACAGTCACAGGCATCTGTGCAAAGTCTGCTTTGGCGCAAGATGAAAGGTTATACTGAAATGACACAACAGGAACAGGCAGGATGTGCTTGTAAACACTTCTCCCCCACCCCCTAAATTTCTAGCCCTCAAAAGTTGCCTTTTGATCTAAAAAATCCTGGCCTTTGAATAATGAGACTTCTAAAAATTGATCTCTGGAGAAAACAGTGTGCAGAGACCTGCTTCAAGACCGTAGCCAATTTCAGGTTCAGTCAAACAGAAATTTCTGTGACTTGCTTTACATTTATAGAGATAACACAGTGTACATGTATCCAGGTTATTACTTCAAAAAAAGTCACAATATCTTGTAGATTTAAGACAAAAATAATACTAACTGTTTAAGTAATTGTTCATAAAAGTTCATGGAGAGAAACCTCCAAAAGGAGACTAAAAAATCTGCCTACAAAGTGATCCTTTCAACTATGTTGTAATGTGTACTCACTTATATTTCCACTTTTATCTTGTTTTTAGAACATATATAATNAATGCAACCTTGAAAGTGTCCGGTGAAAAATATGTCCCTAGAAAGGAAATGCAGGAGTGTGAAAGTAGAATATACATATATATATATATATATATAATTCTTCGTGCTAATTTATTCCTTCCTTAGTTAATCCTGATTTTGCAGCAGGTAGTAAGTGTGATAGACATATGAGAAAACAGTTTTGCCTCAGTCAAAACTTTACCGTATAACTTGTTAGGGATTTGTATTTGGATGCAGTGTACATTTACATTTCCTTTTAGCTTTCTCACACCCTCCTCCTTCCAACTCACTTTCTCACTTTTCACGCTTCTTTCACCATCACCTTCCTCTCCTCTCTGATAGACCTCATGGCATTTCCTTCCAGTTTCTGTATCACTGCTGTTTGTTCAATTCTGGAATTGAACTTCCTCCACTTCCATTACACTCCTTGGTTTTTTTTGCTTTCAGTAAAGAGACAGAATCAGGAACAGAATCAGGTCAAAAGAATGTGATGGGGGGGATCTGCATATTCCTTAGTCAAACGCATTAAAGGAGACCTAAGCAAGATTATCACCAAGTTGGCTCATAATATAACTGATGTCAATTTTGGTCTCTGATTTACCATGGAGTTTTTCAACATACGAGACCTCTCAAGATGTTCATCTCAGAGTTGTTGTTGAGGAACCATCTCCTCCATAAACACAGAAATGTTTTATGTAATTTTTTAAAGAAAGATGGTACATTTTTATGTGTTGTGATTCCAGCTCCTTTTAGCTTTTGAATGGCCATAGTATGTGTGTACCTGTGAGTTTTTAAAAATAAGTTTGTGTGCATAAATATGTATAAAGTCATTCTGTGAATATCAGTATTTATTATTTACAGTGTTCTAAACATCGTAACATTTGGCTCTTATTCACTGCAGGTTCTGTTTATTTAGAACTGCACCCTACACTTTTGATAGTTTTTTTTTGTTGTTGTTGCTTTTAAGCAATGCATCAAAGGGATTAGATTTATAGCCCTTCCTCATATTTTTATCTTGCTGAATTTGTATAGCATATGAAGATAGTTACTGTCCTTATTTTATGTCAATACCACTTCCATCTGGGGTTTTTTGTTTTTTTGTTATTTTTTTTTACCCAGTATGGACTTGAATAAGTCACTTAAACTTCCCAGTCACCATCTTTTAAAAACATTCATCTTACTTTTTGACAATGCATTAACTCTTTTTTTTTTTCCCTGATTTTCCATTACTCACAGTTTATCAAGATTATGCGCCGTTTCCCAGGACCAATGTTACCAAAGGAAAAAAAAAAAAAAAGTCTTTGTGGAAGGTTTTTGGTTGGTTGGGTTTTTTTTCCTCTGAAAGGTGTTAAAGTTAATTTGTGTCTTCTTATATCTTGAACAATTACACCTGTCTTGCACTAGCCCTGTCAGGTTAAGTTTTCAGCTCTCAGCATGCTTACCATATGTCTTCCTAACTCATCAAGATAGAAGTTTAATCCACCCATTGTCATAAATTTCATTACAGTCATTATCTCTTATTTCAAAATAGACTGTTTTTAAAAACCCTTCCCGGTCTTGTGCTAGCTTGCCCCAGTGGCTCTTTCTTTCATTTCCTCACACAGTCTCATTTCATTTGATACCTGCAGCTCATCATCTGGAATGAACTTCATGTTTCTCTATATCAAACTAATTCTACATCTCACCATAAAATCCAGTTGATAAGATACATACTTCTTTGCCAACATTAAAATTGCTTATATGTATTAAACAATGTCTCATAGATAGCTTGCATCATCTTGTGCATTGTTATCGTTTGAGAGAAAATATTTTCTTCCTACAATGATTTCTACATGTCTTTGGTTGCCATAACCTAAAGTATTCAGCATTTTTGCCACTGTGCTCCCTATGGTAGATATGCCCCCTACAGTTGATAACAAACCAAATTCTTTGTCTTGGAGTCTTTATGGGAGTCTTTGTATCTCCGATTCCAAATAGTGAAGCATGACCCAAATTCTGGAGTTATTGATGGCTTTTGTAGTAGAAACAATGGACCACTAAATGCAGTAGTTTCACACATTTAATGAGCATAAGCACAAACAAAAACTACTGTTCACATAGTGATCTGAATTTATACGGAATAGTAAAAAACCTGAAAATAATTCTATTGAGTCCATTCTTTATCTCATATATACATGTAACATATATAGAGTATTCTTCACTTTATCAGATTTACAATCCTCATTGATGGATGGTTAATGATTTGTTTATTCATTGAGATAAAATTTATTGGTTTGTTCTTTTTTTAAAACAAAAAATTCCTACCATTTTCCTATTTTCTCAGATCCATAAGCTTTCCAATTCCTGCTCCTATGCTTAGATTATTATGACTTTTTCCAGTCATTGCTCTTCCGATGCTCCTTCATTTAGCCTTTTCATTGTATAATATCTTTATATTGTTCCATTGCTCAAATAGCTCTTGGGCATACAAATAATTCTCTTCATGTATTTTTCTTTAGTATTTTTTCTCTCAGCTACTTTATCAGTATATATTGGTTTAATAACTACTAATTATACAAAAAACATTGACAAAATAACTTTAAAGGACACAGTGTCATTCAAAAAGCTTTACAAAGTTAACACATTTAGTCTCTGAGGAGGGAGTACCAGATGAATCTGTCATAATTACATCAAGCCCTACACAGAAACATACGATTGCCTACCAGGAGTTATTGCCTTCGGTGTCCTGGCAGCAGTATGTTATACAAAAACAACAGGATAAATGGATTTATATGTCAAAAAAAAATACCAAAATAAACACTGGTACTGGAACAGTTTTTAAATATTTTTCTCTATTTCTTTTTTTAAACTGAAGACTGCAGAAAGAAAAATAATGAAAATTGCAGCAACTAGTTATTCTTTTCAAAATATCTTTTAACCATAGTTTGGAGCCATGATAAGCAGATAGTGCACAAAAAATATATTTAGAAGATAATTGGTATATGAAGTTCTTATTGTTTCCTTCTGTATCAAAAGTATATTCATATTCTGGACCAGTGATCTCCTTTGAATATTAACTTATGATTATTATTAGCCTGCTGGCTTAGTTTTAAATCATGTATCATTTTCAGCCACACACTTAAAAGCATATATCAATAATATGGGGTAAATGCTATATCAGCTGTTTTTTTCTGGTTTAAGCAGACGCGGTGATGAATCCAAAAATTAACTTTTAGGGATGAATTATTAGAAATACTTTTTCTAATTTTAGAAATATTTTTGTTAGAAGATTAGTTTCCTCAGATAAAGCACTGTTTAAATCTCGCTTTGAGTAGGATTGCAGCATATACTGTGATTATAGCTTCACTTTGATGTAGCTAGTCGCTACTTTCTATTATACATACTGAAGCAGAGGGAAGATGTAAAATTCAATGTTAAAAGATTTAAATTATACTCTAAATTGTTTTCAGTTCTATTAAAGTTAGTTCAAGCATCATCGATTTCATCTAAGCTTTTCATCTTGTGAACACTACTAGGAAAATTAATTAATATGGACAAGGAGTCAATAAAAATAAAGACCATGTAAATCACTTGCCATTTCGGGATAATGATATCTTTATCAAAAAGGAATAAGAGAAGAAAAACTAAGACTGAAATACATGTAAGCAGAGCAGCTGTCAAAGGATGCACTGACAGTCCTGAATGGCAGTTACATGAAAGGAGATGCATATTTATAATAGCTGATGACTAGTCATACCTGTAGAAAGCCAAATTAAGCATTTTTCCTAAAAATTATTACTATGCACATTTATGCAATTACTTCAAAGTATTTAATATCAAAGTAATTGTAAACTAGGTACCTAAATTTCATTTTAATATTCCAAACCAAAGCTCATTGAGTCATATAGCATCTAAAGACTTGTCTTAAAAATACATTCTGAGAGTCAGATAATAGGTATAAGATCAGCTCCTTCACTGACAGAAATATCTTTTTTTTTTTCCTTGAAAATAGGTGACCTATATCACTTTGCTTACTTTAGCTACACTTTACCCACTTTACCTCCTACTTCTTTTTTTTTTTCTGAAAACCTCTGCCTCATGTTGTTGATGAACATCAAAGAAAGATAAAAATCTTTGAGAATGAGAAGTCAATGTACAAAGGCCCTGAATCATCCATAGGGCAGATGAGTGAACTGCTAAAGTTTCTACAAATCTAATTTAATATCCTCCTAAGTTTTCTTGAATGAATTGAAAAGTGTTTTAAGATTCTGTGTATATTAGTAGGCCTGTTGTTTTGTGGTTTGATTTGTGGTTTGTTGTTTTTTTCCTGTGGTTGATGTCAACAATAAAGCTGTTTTATACTTTCTGAGCTGTATCACATATGCATAAATATACATGTACACCCACTGCAATTAGACTGTTAACTAATTTCTAAGGCGAAAAGCTAGTAAATAATTGGTTGAGTGTGCCACTCTATTTCAATATATTTGCAGTGGTGTTTATTAAAAATATTAATTTTCCTTTTTTTAATTTCATGCAATATTTTATACTTAGGTATAATGCGCAGTGTCAGTCATTAAACAATTACAGGCAAATATTCTTTGCAGTCAACTATTGCATATCCAGAAGAAACCCATCAAAATTCTTCAGGTTTCTGCTCATATCACCAGAATGAAAACTGGCTTTACTGGTTGGAACTGACATACTAAATATTTTACTCTTTCTAGAATAGGATGTAACATTATTTTAGAATGAGAAATAGCTCTCAGGTACTGTGGTCAGTTTTATTTGCTATGTGATTAATTTATTTATATATTTTTAAGCTCTGTTATTTCTAGAAGAATAGAAAGAAATTTGTTGTGATGCTGCTTTGCTGTGACACAGCTTTTAGAAGAAATTATATCAGTTGCAAAACTGCCAGCGAATTATCAGCACGTAAATCTTTAATTTATCAATCTGTATTGAATTGCAGGTAGTTGAATAGTAATACATAATGATTATGAATCTTACACTTTATTTCTGTTCTCACAGGTTTATCCCATAATTAATATATTTATTATAGATAATAGGAATAATGAGGAAGAGGAAGGGAAATTCTCTTAATTTTCTAGTAATTATATTGACATTTTCCCCAGTGAACTTGAAGACTTCCTTCATATTATTATACTTATTTTTCAAGATTTTGTATCCCTTAATAGGTAGAAGTGGCATATAAATGAACAAAAAAGAGAATGAACATTTTCTTTGTTTTTCATTTTAGGTGTTTGCCTAATTACTGTGAGCACGGTGGTGAATGCTCACAGTCCTGGAACAACTTTTACTGCAACTGTGCCAATACTGGTTACAAGGGAGCTACTTGCCACTATCGTAAGTCTAAGTTGTTTTCTGACTATGCTTTTATTTCTGATTGAATTTTTTCTCCACAAAATTATGCACTTGTATTGCTATCCATATTAGAAGATTTTTGATTTGTAATACTCACAAGGCCTTGAGAATTCAAAATAGGTAGCAGCAAAAAAAGTTCTAATGTTTCACATTTTCCATAATTAACACAAATGACATAAATAACAGTTTTAAGAAAATGTGTGTAACAAAGAGAGAATGTCAAAAGTACAGATGCTTTGGAATACCACAATGTATAATTTAAAACTATGTTTTGTAGTGAAGATGAAGGTGATCTGATTCATTATAATTTTAAAAATCAAATGTTGAATCAACTGATGATATCTCTGAGAACCAATGGAGGCCATTGTTTCCTAATGATTAGGACTCCATGAGAAATGTACTAATATGATAAGAGTTATCCAATTCTTATTCATTGTCAAAAATATGTGTAAAAGCCTTCCAGGATATTTGTTTGTGGTTATTAAAATGCTGTATATATACATCCATAGACTGTCAATAATTATTATGGAGTCAATTTTTTATTTGTAAAGCACTCACAATTATTTTTTTTTCTAAATCTAACTTGAAGAGTGTTTTCAAGATTTCATAATAACTGATAGAACACAGTCTAATTTTGAAAAGTCAGAACAGTATGACTGCTCAATTAGGCTAATGTGGTCTAATTGTGGCATTATCATTAGTGGTTTCTTTCTGTTTAAGTATATAAATCCTTTTTCTCAGTTTTTTGATCAGAAAGAAGTCATCACAGACTTTTCTTTAGACCTTGACTGATATAAAGTATACATGACATGGGACAGAAGAGCTATCATTTTGTCTTTGTTTATTTAGTTCTTTTACTGCAGTCTCTGACAAGTTATTTGCTCTTCTACTTAAAAAAGGAAGAAAATAAGAAGTGTGAAAACCAAAAAATGCCAGGAGACAATCAGAACACCTAGAAACACTGCCTACCTTCTGTTGTATGTAATAACAACAACAACAACAACAGCAACAACAAAAATCTGATTTGGTTGAGGTAGTTAGTGTTTGTTTCCTCAAAATATGATTACCAGAGTCTAAGTAATACCCCTGACATTCACATTACAACCATTTACTCACCCACATTTCATGGTTTCATCCCTGAAGTTTCCAGCTTGAAATACAGAAGAAAATGCTAGAAAATGCCCCTTGTGATCTCCCCAATAAACAAAACCAAATGCAATTTACAAATTCAAACGAAAGTACAGCTTTGATTATGTGATTTCTTCTGTATTCTTTAGCAGTGAATGTACACAACTTTTTTTCCCCATTGACAGGCTCCACACGCTTTTTTGTAATTCCCTGAATAAAATGTAAAATTATGCCATTACATTTGTGATGCAATGTGTTCTTTTACAGCCATCTATGAGCAATCATGTGAAGCCTATAAGCACAGAGGGAACACTTCAGGCTTTTACAATATTGATTCAGATGGAAGTGGCCCCTTGGGACCGTTTCTTGTATACTGTAATATGACAGGTGAGGTGATAAACTTCCTTAACTCACAGCTGAGTCTGTATGCATGCTCATTATATTGAAACATGAGTTATAAAGTAAGAAGCCTCTGTAGCTCTTAAGTGTAATGTATACATGCACAACAAAATGAAGGTGACTCCTTAGTTCAGAATACTGGACAAAGTATTAGGCAGAGAAATTAGAATAATAACAGGATTCAGGCTGTGAAGTTAATGCTGCATTACTGTTGTGCTTTGCATAAATGGGACATGTGTTCCATATGGAGACAATGTTGTACTAGTTCATTTTTGGGGAGCAGCTTTGTTTTCATTGAAATTACAGCCTCTTGAGGACATTTAAGGAAATGAGAAATAAGTTATGTTTTATGAGAAAATGTCTGATTTTTCCCAGTAGCCTTCTGAAAAATTTTAATTCAGAACTGGTCTTTGTTATGAGGAATGTAGACATTAAGTTTCATTTTTCAAACTGCAAGTAGATCTTTTGGAGAATGCAAATGCCACCAGTGGGACTCTTGCAGTTGCAGGTACTTTGCCTCTTCTTCTGCATGTAGTTCTTTGAATCTGACCATTTATATCACTAGAAGGTTTAGATATCTGAGGTTTTTGTCAGTCTGTTTTTTAACAAACCAGTTCATGCTGTCTATGTGTGCTTATTGGTATATGTCCTTTCAAAGAAGCTTACATTTAAATGGCTTTTTGAAATTTGTTATTGTTTTATTTGTGGTTGTTTCCTTTACTTTTTACTTAGCTTCTATTTATTTGAATTTCTTTCCAGCTGAAATGATGGAAACTCTTATTTTTTTAATTGCTTTCAAGCCATAATGATAGAAATACTTTATTGTTTTATGTGACATAACTATATTTTTTACGCAGTGATAACTGTTTAAAAGACTACATGAGTAAGCTATAGCTGATTTTGGTTTAGATACGTCCTAAGTGCTGAGAACTTGATTTAGAAACCTTGTCATAAGCTTTTGAAGTTGATTCGTAAACATTTTGTGGTCGCGTCAATTTCTTGAGAAACTGGCAGGACTCTGTCCACCAGTGGTATTTGTTGATTTTCACACCAATCTAAAGAATACTTATTATGGATGTTGAAATATAAGAATTCTAATCATTTCAATCAGTCTCTGCAATTTAACTAGGCTCACCATGTGAGCTCCTGACTTTGGCTTCTACAGTGAACTGTGCTCTTTCACAGTGAGCACACTTCAGATTGGCACAGGCTTTTAAAAAGAAATTTCCTAGTGTCCTGTAAGACTATAAGAGACCGAAGAATCATGGCAGAAAGATGACAATTTTTTTAAGTGGGCATAACCCTCTAAGGTACAGTGTAGTGTCTGATTTATCCTTGTGTGTCCATGAACAGCTGTTACTGTTTTCCTCAGTCACTCCTTATTCACCACATTAAGCAAACCTCATTGATCAGTTCTTCATCTCGAGATGCAGTCTGACAGGATGAATCTTCTATATTTGTTTTGTTCCCAGTTTCCTCATGACTGGTATTCCCTTTTCCCACCAGAGGCAGGGAAGGCAGATGCCCACATTTCTTACAGCACTGCCTTGTCTTTGACATTCATGGGGTTCTATTTGCAGGCAGCTGGGAGGGAGGTGCCTTTCCCTGGTTTTATTCTTGGAGGTCAGTTTTACAATGAAAAGCCTACAGTCCACACTGCCAGTTAAGATGATCAAACTTTGCAGTGACCTGTGTTTCTTTCTCTTCGTAAATTTGGGAGTGCGACAATGAGTCTCACAGCTGATCTGTTTGTCTGAAATTTTTGTGTTCAGCATAGCTGTTAGATGTATTTGTCTGTGTGTATGTGCATGCACAAGAAGAAATCTAAGTTTGCTATATTTGTAGCCATCTGCTTTTTAACACCATGAATATGTACTTGATGAAATGTTATATTTTACCAAAAACTGGTAAGCAGTGATAAAAAGTTGTATTAATAGACTGCTTTTAATTTTTTAATAGGCATCTCACCTGGATATTTCCTTTAGGTTTTCTGATGAATACTTGTCCTTTAAGTGACCATGAGTTCTTTCCTCTCTATAAATATCTTCTCATGTCAGCCATGTGTGACCTGCAGGAAGCTAATGAAATAAAATACGACTTTGTTAAATAGTTAGAAATACAGCTATTAGAATGTCAGAAATATTATCACCGACATGCCAAGTCAGAAAATAACATTTCTCATATCTGCTCAAAATCCATTGGTCTTTAAGGTACAAGAATACAGCGATCATGAACCTAAGCTTGACTCAGACTGGCTTTAACTATGAGCCTGCTCAGTCCTGCCTTGGAGTGAATTTTAGTCACGGTGGTCAGTCTGTTGCAGACTTTGCAAGTGGAAGTTGAAACAGAATAAGCTCAGTGCTTCCCTACTCATAGGTGAGGGGGTTTGGCAAAAGTGCAAAACAACAGAATGGTACAAATCCATATCAGCCACCAATCTTTAGGGCCATTTATATTTCAAAGAACGTGGAGAAAGCAATCTCTGTACTCCAAAACAGACTGTCTGATGTTACATTTCCTTGTAGGCAAACTATAGGACAGAGTGAGCAATGTGCTATGGTGCCAGCCAGTTTCAACCTTACTGTGTCCCAGTGTACAGGAAAATTGTTTTTCTAGTCTCAAAGTAAATACATAGTACTTTGTGTATGGCTTCTAGCAGCTTTTAGAGAAATACTTTCATATAAGAATTGAAACATCATTTTTTGTTCCTGATTTGTGTAGTTTTGCATTGTGGTAAGTTTTTACAATTAAAAATGCTTTCCGTAATTGCCGTAGGAAGTTAAAAGAAGACTTTTAATATAAGAACATTTGTGAAGTGTGAATAGCTATTGAACTGCTTTGTTGCTTAGTGTATACAACATGGCTCCAAGCTGGAGAAGGTCTGTTTTACAGCAGACCGCACATCTTAGCATATACCGTTTATAAATGTACAATATATTGTTAATAAATAATTTGAATTATATGTATATTTATATACAAGTCTTTTCTGCTCTTTTATTACAAGAGTATTACTTCGGAACATAGTTTTCTAGAAACAATGTTTGGAGTACTGAATATTTACTAGTGATTCATGGGGGAAAAAAATCTTGCAGACATAGTTCAATTGTTTCTGGAATAAATATTTTGGCAATATTTTGCATGCCTCCAGTTTACATGAATCATAAGGCCTTTCTACACAATACAATGAAGTATGTAGCTGCCTTGCCCAGCAGTATCTGAGCTAAAAGTTGTCTTAAGAACAGTATGTGTTTTTCAGAGAAATGCAGCTCACGGTTCTGAACTAGTACTTCAGCATGTTACACTACCGAGTCAAGTGGGCATACCATGATGATTGCCATAAATTAATATTATGTCAGGTATTTGGAAGCAAATTTCTATTGAACTTTGGAAGCTGTGATTCTTAGTCCTTAACTAAATACAGGTTTTGAATGGTACTTAAATAATGTCTACGATTTGATTTCAGATGGGTAGAATAACTCACCTTCATGTAATGTGGGGTTTATAACATATACAGTGTTTGCAAGCTACTTTTTACTTCTTTGTATAATAGAAAAATGTTGTAGGCCATTTTCTCACACAGAATAAATTAGTTCAGATTATAGTGATGTATGTAACATAGCTAAAACCTGGGGTAGAATTTAGTGTTATTTTATAAACAATTTAAGTCTGGGAAAAGTAACAGTGGTAAGTCTTATTTGTTTCTGTTCTTTCATTGTAATTTACTACGTGAGCTATACCTTATTTCAGAGCCAATTATTTGGGTGTCGTCACTTACTGTTTCCTTATTCAATAATCATAACAAGCTGAATACCTGTTGCAGTAACAGTATGATAATCTACTTATAAATAGAAACAATGATTAATTGTTTTCATTTTTGCTCAGTTATCTATGCGTCTATTTCATATGCCCAAAAACACCTTTTGTGATCAAAGAAGTCACCTTGAAGTTTGGTTGATTTCATTATAGAGTCTCTTTTCATTACCAACTTATACAACTATCTACTTTTTTTTTTTTAATTACTTTTCACATGTGTTTTGAAAGATGCAACATGGACAATCATACAGCATAACACCACCAACTTAACCAGAGTCAAAAGTTCTAATCGAGAGAACCCCCACACCATGTTTTTCAAGTACTCTGCCAGCCCAGCCCAGCTTCAGGCTACAATTAACCATGCAGAACATTGTGAACAGGAGCTTGCTTACCACTGCAAAAAGTCGAGGCTTTTAGACAAGCCAGGTAAGTAAGGCAGATAAATCTTATTATGTTGCATATTGCCTTTTATTTTATTGACTTCTGAAGGTATTCATTTCTTTAAAGGTTATGGCATTTTGCTACTATGGAGTCTGAACTACTTCAAATATCTAGTACTCAGATTCCTGTAAGTTGCCAAGACGTATTTAAAACAGAAAAGCACAAATGTCAGTTTACAATGATCTTCATACACAGAATTAAGTGCTCTCAAAGTTAACTTCTCTTATAAGTTTTTTTTTAAATTAACAGAGATTGTTATTAACAGAGCTCCTGTTGATCTGCCTTCCAGGGATTTTTATGTTTTAATGAAGGAACTACTGAAGAAATGTCTTCTTAAAAGAATACAAATTAGTGCACAGATATCAACAGAAGTTTATTGCTGGATGTTCTTGAACACTCAATGTTAAAATCTGAATTATTGACAAAATATAATTGTTTTAAGAGAAAAATTAATGGAGGACTTCTGACATACTTAAAGAAAACCTAAGTTATGTAGTTTACTTTAGTTTTAACTCACATTGACACAAAGATGGTAACATCTGGTAACTGGTAACAGACTTTACTGTGAAATCCATTCTAGGTACTCCAAATAATGTGGAAGTAAAAAATTCGTTGTTGACTGTCTTTTGAAAAACTAAGTGAAATTTTTTAGCTTGTCCACCAGAAATGTTGAAACTGCTCAAACTGATGTCTCAGCATTTTTTTGTATGAAGCAGAGAGCAGGCCTCCAAGTTCTGTCTCTAAACTCTTTCCTTACACATTCTTTCTCTTTAATTATGTCATGAACATCACTGGATTTCTTAGATTAGAATTAACTCTTACTAGAATATCTGCTCGAAAAAGTCTCTACAGCATAGAAGATGAACCTACTGCTTAAGATGTCCTACTGAGCCTCACTTTTACCCATGGACTATGAAATAAAGCTATGGTTAGATGTTCAAAAGCCTGATTTACACCAAGCAGAGGCTTTCAAGATTGTGTTCTCTAGGTTTTTCATACTTTTTGATACTGTTACACAGACTAAGTAAAAACCAAAAAAATCCCAAACCCAACAATAAACCCCACCTTCTCAATTCACCAGTTTCAGCAGTGTGATCAACTTGGAAACCATGAAAAAATTAGGTCAGTGAAGGACAGAAGGATAGATGCAGGCAAGCAGGACTTTTTTCTTTTTTTTTTTTTAATGATCCAATGAGATTGCACAGAAATGAAGGATTTTCCAGAAAGCTAAAACAGTTCAATCAGTCAATTGTGTTAAGCCATCTAAAATTTAGAGTTTTGAATGCTAAGAGTAAATAGGAATGGGGAAGTTCTTTGTGAGTTCTACAGATTTTTTAAAATATTCTTTGTTTAAACACTATCATAGACTGTACCAAATGCAACTTGGCCTTCTTCTGAAAAGCGGGGTTTATTCTGTTTTGAAAGAGAACGTTCTAAGGTAAGAGACAGCTAAGATCTAGTGAAGGTTTGTCTTGGCTTCTGCAGTGAGGCCACTTAAAACCAGCAATCTAAGACCTGGTCTCCCAGCTATTCCTCATAGGAGAGATGCTTTGGTCCCTTAATCACCTCTGTGGTCCTTAATTGGAATCTCTCCAGTATTTCCATTTTTCTTTTGTAATGGGGAGCCCAGAACTGGACACAGTTCTCCAGGTGTGGCCTCAACTGTGCTACTTGGAGGGGAAGGATCATGTCCCTCAACTTGCTGGCAACACATCAACCTCCTAATGCAGCCCAGGATAAGAGTAGTTGTCTTTACAGTAAAGGCATATTGTTGTATCATGTCCAACCTTGTGGCTTCCAGGACATTTGGGCCCTCTTCTACTTTACAGATGGGTGGCCCCGAGCATATATCGATACCTGTGGCAGTTTCTCCCCAGGCGCAGGTCTTTGCAAACCTGTCAACCCATTATCCGCAGCCTGTTAAAGTCCCTCTGTATAGCAGCATGATACTCTAGAGTATCAGCCACTCCTTCCAAAGTTTTGGTGCGTATAGGCATCCAACATATTTTCCAACAAGTAGTGGTAGTTTGGGGTTATGTTTACGTAGTGATCACTATAGTGGCTGTTGCTAAAGAAGACCTGACTGAATCACCTTTAGAGTGTGTAAACCAGATATCTAGCTCAGCACAGCACTGTAATGCAGAGCTATTTACAGAATTAGCCACATCAGTACTGCTTTCTCAAAGACATCTGTACAGTCTTGGAAGTGGTCAAGCCATCTACTGTTAAGCAAAACTAGCAATGCCTAGATACATCCCTGTTAAAACTGAGATGCATCTACACTGACAAAAATCAGTGTATTGTGAATATATGCTAAAATATTTTCAGTGTCTTTGAACACAACCAAATGGAAGCCCTAGGCTTTTGTCTTTGAGGCTGTGAGAGTAAGTTTTTTCAAATATCCTCCAATTTATCTTTTTTTTGCCTTTCTACGAATATAGATTAAGAATGTGCTTATATCATAGAAAGGGAAAATTCTACTATATTTTGAGAATTTTAAGGTCATGCCACCCCATGGAAAACTTCCTTCTTTTTTATCCTGGATATTGAGAACTGAGGGGGAAAAGAGGAATTAGGGATCCTCTCTTGTTTTCATGCGGTTTTTTACTTCAGGATATACCTTTCCATTGAAAAGTATGGACAGAAGACAGAAAATATTACTTGTTCTCTCTGAAGTGTAGCAATTTTGGATTTAAAACTGTTACAAAAAGAAATCTAGTTCTGTGTTTTTAAGACCTTTAGAAATATATTTCTCAGCTATTTTTATGTGAAACATATAATTCCCAACTTGCTCCAGCAGGTTTACATTCTAACTTTTAGTCTCTCAGTGACGCATAGTACCATAAACCTTTGAAGTTTTGTTAGAAGTTTTTGTGGAGATATTGCAATTAGAAGTGTGAGTTATAGTTAAATTTTACAGGATACTCCACCTATTTAGAAGAGCTTAAAGAGCTAAATAATAATGTTGTGTAGAATACAAATGCTTTAAAATTTTGAGGGAAGTTTAGGAAGGTAAAATAATCTCATGTGAAATTTTGGACTTGCTGACTTAGTTGTTATTTCATATATTCAGCATCTGAAGATAACCTTCACCAAGCTTTCCTTTTTAAGCTCTAACCTTTTAAGCTTTAACCTTTACGTATTTGCTTGCTGATTTTTATGCATGTTTCTTTCAATGGTTTTATAGTTAGAATTACAAAACAAACAAACAAAAAGCAATCAATCACACATAGCTAATAACTGGAGCATACCTGACATTGAAACAAAATTCAAATAACATTTCACTGAAATAAGTTTGTTCTGTTTCATTTATAACGAGCGCTATGAAATATCAGAATTTGAAATGCAAATAGGTGTATTATCAAATTGTGCAATTTAATCCTTCCCACTTCTACTATCTATAATCTCCACTAGCTATGCTTGACAGGCAGAAAATTTCATGACAGTGACAGGAAATATTTTTTGGAACATGCAGTCAACTTAGTAATTCTTAACTGACTGTATTTTAAGAATATATCATATTCAATCAGCCTGGATAGCATTTGCAAATTATGTCATTAAAGAAGTTACTTGTTAATACATTTATGTGATCATTATGAAGAAATCTCTAGCTATTTTAATTAATAGCTTTATTTTACGTAGGCAATATTTTCTGCCAAAGTAGGGATTACGATCTGGGCTAATCAGTATGATCTTGCAGTATTTCAGTAAATACTCTCTCTTCACCCTGCTGTATGAACAAATGACTGAGACCAGCTTTTAAACATACCCCAATGTCCCTAGCAAAAGACTGGGAATATTAATTCATGACTATGATATAAAGCTGAGACATGCTGTTGAAGCAGCAGAAATATTCTGCTTTTTACAGTCTCAGTTGTTGGAAGCTTTTTAAAGTGTTGCCTGATAAATTATTTATAAACTGCCTAGGTTTTCTTCTTCCTGTGATGGCTTGCAAACACAGACACTGATATTGGACATTGATGCCATTATGCAAGTTTGACTTTTCCAGAAACTGCTCTCACTGTTTTTTGGCCTGCTGGGCCGACAGTTGTGTGGTAATGAATGCAGTCAATATGTTTACTATCCGAGAGATTGTCAGCATAGCAGAGGTCTTATCTAACAGTGAGGTTTAATAAGCAGTGGCAGTTCTAAGTAAAGTTGAAACTAGGATAAATTTCAGCTCTTTCATGGGGACCTGCTGCTGAAAACTTGGAGCTCCAACAGCAGGAAAAAAGTAGAATTATAAGAAAGTCTATAATTTAACAGTACTTGATTTCTTCTCATGCCTTGGCTTTCAAGTATTTCACCCTTCTTCCTTCTCATTTGAGATGGTTTATCTTTATGCTTCATATCTTTTAGCTATTATCTTTCCTGTATTTTTTTTTTTCTGTTGCTGTGCCTGCTTGGCAGCATCTTCAAGGTTAAACTGCAGTGCTCTAACATTAAGGAAACATCCAGTTTTATCATTTTGCTACAAACAATGCTGAGTCCTGGGAAACCTGACTTCTGCTTACCAGATACATCAACTTGCTTCTGAGAGTGCCATTAGTATGATTTCTTCTGTCTCTGAGTGTATATATTCTGAATCTGCTGTCTGTGGCCTAACAACCACCATTGGGCATTTCTGACTAACACCACTATTCAGCTGCTTAATGTTCATCATAGATATAAGTAGTAGTACTCTGTAGTACTCTTGGTAGCGGGATGAGACCATTTCTGCACAACTTTTCTGTAACTCTTCTCATTCTATTGCTGGTAGTTCCATGATCTGGAATTGATCTTTGCTTGGGAATATAAACTACCTTGATTTTTAGGGTGATGGTATCTCCTTTTTCATGGACCATTTTAAAATCAATTATATAAATGGACTGCTGAAGATAAATGATTCTAATATCATGGCTGGCTGAGCTAGGGACTGTAAGTTCCCTTTTCCACTAATGCAAGCAAAAATCTGTGACAATCATTTAATACCTGATAATGAAGTATTAAAATGAATAATTACTTATCAAGTAAAGGTAATGTTTACTTTTTTTTCCCAATTGTTTAAAGTTTTAAGATTTATGTGGTGATCTTTCTCTGTTTAACCTTTTGGCAACTTGTTTGGATGAGAAAAGCTGAGAGAAGTAGGAGACAAGATTGGGCACTGATTTTCTCTAACCTACCTTTTAGATGGCATGCCACTGAGCTGGTGGATTGGAAGAACCAATGAAACACAAACTTACTGGGGAGGTTCCTCGCCTGCTGTACAAAAATGTGCTTGTGGATTAGAGGGGAGCTGCATTGATTCCCAGCATTACTGCAACTGTGATGCGGATAGAGATGAATGGTGACTTTTTACTGTTGCTTATTAACAATATTTTTTCCTGGAAAGTAAACAAAAAACATACAGACCTTAACATATTTAGAACACCAAGGCTGTGGCAAATTTAAATGACCATAGTGCCACCTGCTTCTTTGATACAGAATGTATTTTTCTTAAAAAATTATAACTGTGTACTTTAAGTACTATGTCAAGCACATTTAACTTATAAAACTTATCTGATTCAGTGAGTAGGTTAATATATAGAATCATAGAATGGTTTGAGTTGGAAAGTCACACGTTAATAAATGTATTGACATCTGTTTTTTGAAAATAGAAATATGTAAGGAAGGTACTTAGGAACATCTTCATGTGTACAAAATGAAGTAATACATTATTTTCTCCTCAAGCTAGATCTTCACCCTTCTTTTAAAGTAACAGCTAGTCAATATGGTTGGAAAATGTTTATTCTCTCATTGTAAGCAGGGAACTCAGCAGATACAGAAATTCGAATACCACAACGGGTTAGTCAAATAACAATTCTTCTCAAGCTTCAAAAGTTTCTGTAGGAAAACAATTTGCATGTGCAGTAAAATGTACAGAATGATATCTGCTGTGCTCATTCCAGGAAAGAGACTAAACAGATACACAGAACACCAGGAATTTTCCTATTACTGTGCTGTAACAAAATTCAAACAATTTTTGATTCCAGACAGCAAAATAAGAGTTAAAAGATGAACATATTTTGAAAGGATTTTGAGTAGTTGCTAGTATCTGTAATACATTTTTGCTCAGTTTTGTCATCCATTTAATCCTCGCTCATATACATAGCTTAATTTATAATGGCAACATACTTGAAAATAAAGTAGAGGATGACATGCATGTGTTCACCATAACCACTTTGAGTAAATTGCATATGTTGATGAGTGTAATACACTGAAAATATAATGACTCCTGCTTTATATTTCTGTATGTATCCACATCTGACATTTTAATTTTCACTTTAAGTGGAGACTTAACCCTGTAACTCCAGTGTTATGTTTACACTTACTATTGTTATTGTGCTTAATGTTGTATTTGGCTCCCTAGAGACTACTGGCTTGAATCAATTGACTCAATACTGTTCATAGGGTGGAAAAAGCAGGTAGAAGCTGTGCTTGTTTGAATTGTTTTCTGAGCACAGAAAACCAGAGTTACAGACAGTGTGATTTTGAAAACACAGGTTTGATATTCTATTTTGATAGTGACATCTATTTTATTTCATAGGTTGGACATAGATTAAGCTCTAAAACTCCTTGTTTGTTTAATCAAAATCTTTAAGTCTCTAAAACTCTAAAATAAAAAGGTAGGGTTTTTTTTCAAAAACTCTTCCTAAAGATCTACAAACATGCAGATCCTCTCACCAGAAAAGGGAGGCTAGTTTCTATTCAGTTTCCCTTTATTTGCAGCATAGTTGTACCAAAATAAACCCTTTTAGTGTTTTGAGGTGTTTTTTCAGTTCTAAATGAGAAATCTGCAATATCTCACCTCATAAATAATTTACATCTAAAAAAAATGTTTTGTATTTCTCACTTAAGAAAAAAGGTTGCCTGGGGAAAGAAAAAAAAAGAAAAAGAAGCAAAACACCAAAAAAAAAAAAGTACCCAAAGCAAATCCAAACGAAAAAACCCTCTCACACCCCATTTGTGTGCACTGCTCTCCAAGACAGATAAACAGAAACTGTATATGGGGGAAAGATGGTGATGTTAGTAAAGGAAAGGGGGAGGGGAGAAAAAAAATCACTAATTTCATTCAGCACAAGGATGGAATCTCTTCCCATTGTCTCAACGCCAGTGCATGGTCTACTAAGAGAGGGGTTTGCCAAACCCAACCGCTTCTTTTCCACTTCGTGACTGACTTGCTTGCTGAGGTGTCTGTCTCATGTCTAATCTCTGAGCAGTGTGAGTTCCAGATTGCCTCCCCTCTCTGAGTTTGCATTGTTGCCTCTGAGCTGTTTGCTTTGCCCACTAAAGGAAAGATTCAACAATAAATGGGTTGAATGGACAGACTGAATTTTCCAGAATAGTCCTGAATGATTAAATATTTCCATTAGTTCAGGAGAATAAATATTAGGGTGAAAACTAGTGCTTAAGAAGTTTAGAAATTCAGTTCTGACACTAAGTGAACAAATATTTTAAACAAGGAGTTTGGTCTAAGGTTACAAGTACTGGGTGTGTGCTCTGAGTGCTAGGTTGCATATTTCCTTTTCTGCGAGTTACATATTTGTAGCGTATGCTGCTTTTCCTGTACTCAGTATGATTTCATATTCTTTTATTTGATTTTTTAAAACTTTTGTCAAGGTGAAAAAGGAAGAAAAAAGTTAGACTTATTTGGCAGTTATACTAAGCCATTTAATATTCTATGCTGAAGAGACAGGCCGTTAAGACACAGTATGTCTTCAGAGATACAGTATGTCCTCAGCAACATAAAATTACTAACATGGACAAATATATTAGCTTAGACACCCAGTTAGGTACCCTTTTTGTCAAAAAGAGTTTACTCATGCTTATGCAGACAAGCACTGTTCATTCACCATGAAATTGTTTCCATCTTGTCAAACGATCACAATATCAATACCAAAGGATACATTCATATTCACAGTTGCTTGTATTACCTATAGAGTTATGCAGCACTCTTTTTTTCCAGAATTTATTTTTTTCCTCTTCCCCAGCAATGTGTCAAAGATAATGAAATGTTTATCAGAAACATTTAGGAGAGCTGTGGTTTTCATTTTACCTTTTCAGGACTAATGATACTGGATTCCTCTCCTATAAGGACCATCTACCAGTAACTGAAATTGTGATCACAGATACTGACAGACCAAATTCTGAAGCAGCTTACAAACTGGGGCCTTTGCTTTGCCGTGGTGACAGTAAGTAACAACTACAGAGCTTTGCTAAACAAAAATGGAATATGACTGCAATAAGTTTTAAACAATGTTTGCTAAACAGCCTAAGATACATATCTGCAAAAAAAAATCCTTTTTTTTTTAGTAATTATAAAGGAAAAAGACAAAACCAGAGTAGAATTGTAAAGAGATATTTTTGATGACACACATCAATAATGAAGACAGAAATAGTGTAGTTTTCAAACAGATATTTTGAGTACAAAATACACTGGTTTTATGAAATTTGAACCAAGTTATAAATAAAGCATTATATCATGGGGAATTCATAACTGGTTACCATATATTGGGAGAAACATACCCTTTACTATGTACACATGCCTTCATCACCAAGTCTTATGCATATTAACTCCTGTGAATATTTGTGCAACTAGAAAAAATATACTACTGGAGATTAATCCATATGCCATCCTAAAGATCTTAACTTAATAGTTGAATTGGCAAGATTTGGTCTACAATTGAGTAAGAGATTAAAATATTTAATGAAGTTAAATTCTTTACAGCAAATGCTACCCTATGAATTTTCGTGCAGTTCATTTTTGTTTCAAATAATTGCAGATTACTCTTTTTATTCATTATGTGATTTTCCTCCTTCATCATATGATGTCATGTTTGGGTTTCAAATTTCTTCAGATTTTATGAGTAAGAGGATATGAATACCAGTAAAGAAATATCGATCTGTACTTTTAGGCTCACTGAGAAGACTGCATCGATAAATAAAAATAAATTAGCATGTATTTATTTTTATGTCATCTCTGCTTTCATTCCTGTGACTTGTCACCGTAATTATGCCTGGAAGATTTGTTAACAGATGTGTGTTACGGCAGTGCATTCTAATTTTCTTATGAAAATATATAAGGCACGAAAAAAATCCTGTTGGGTGCTTCTTTTCCACTTGTCTGACATCCGATTGTGAGCTGGTCATTTATCCTGCCTATCAAAGAACTGTTAAATAATGGGATTATGATATAGGATTATTGTATAACACAAAAGGACCTAAGGAGGTGTCCTGCTTACAGCAGGATCACCACGAACTCAGATCAGGTCTCTCAGGGCTTTGTCAAGTTGGGGCTGGAAGGTCCCAACAATGGAGCCTGCAGTGCTTCTCTGGCCAGCCTGCTCTGCTGCTTCGCTGTCCTCACTGAGAATTTCTTTTTACTCAGATCAAGCCTGAAACTCTTGTGCTTCCACTTATGTCTCTGATACTCACAGCTTACACCAATGCAAGGAACCCAACTCTGCCTTCTTGATGATTTCCTCTTAAGCTTTGGGGGGCTGCTGTCAGGTCCTTTGCAAAGCTGTCCCTTCTCCCAACTGAACCAGCCCTGGTCCCTCAGCATAAAGGGCAGGAAAATGCATCACACCTGAACATTGTGTTAGCCTTCCTCATACTCTCTCTTGTTTATTAACGTTTTTTTCCTGTACTGGAGTACTTAAGATTAAAGGCAGTATGTATATGTTGTCTTACAAATGTTGAGTAGAGCAGAATAGCCACCTCCCTCAATTGACTGGCCATGTACATAGAGTCTATGATGTGTCAGGCCTCTGATGGGCCAGGGACAATGAAACCGGGGACAATTGCAATAATGAAAGAGAAGTATTACAGCTTGTATAGTACTAGTAAGCGGGGAGAATTTTGATTTCACTACTCACCAAGTTCCCAACTACTATTAACTACATAACCTGACCCCAATTATCACACATCTTAAAACATGGAAGCCAGCTAGCTTCCCAGATGAATCATTAAAGCATACAGACAGTTTTGACATACATTGACCTTTCTGCCTTTATTTGATGTTGGCTTAGTCTGAGTGATTGGTTTGCTGCAAAATTTCACACTGAAGCTACATGATTGCAGTATTTCTAGACAAGCTGCAATAAAGAACTCTCAAATATCATGAGGACAAGCACAACAAATCAAAGTCCGAATGTCAGAG
This sequence comes from Psophia crepitans, assembly GCA_013399095.1. Lineage (NCBI taxonomy): Eukaryota > Metazoa > Chordata > Aves > Gruiformes > Psophiidae > Psophia > Psophia crepitans. The sequence goes on from VWZZ01002804.1 coordinate 63,913, forward strand.
AAATATCTTTGTAATGTCAGACAACATTGTAGAATTTGACTTCAGAAAGAAGCAATTTGGGACTAAAATAATCTCAGTGAAAAGACCTTTCAGTTAATGGCAATAATACAGCAAAAACCTTGAAAGGGAACGTTCACTTCGATTGTTCAATAAGAGCAGTAATAACGCAGATTTTTCAGCCATTTACCTCATAAAGACAAAGATAGTAAGAAATGATATGTTTTTAGGGAGGTAGGGACTAAAATTTGCAAAAAATCTACAGAATTTCTAAAGGAAAAATTAATGTAAAATCACAGAATTTTGAGATAAAAACAAAGTGTAAGGTGTTCAGTAAAATATTTATTGCATTATACAATTATATACATAAATCTGAAGTATCATATCTTATATATACTGTATCACATATTTTATATCATGTACTGTATATATTATCTATCTTATACCATTATCATATTATCCGATATATTTTATAGCATAGTATTATATTATATTATATATGCTATATAATAAGTTATATGACATATTTTATATTATGTTAAATTATATTACTACATTTTCTCATATAAACATAATTATATATTTCAATAGGTATTCTGTTCTATTATTTTAACCATTATACTGGAAATGTCTGACTGTGTTACTTACTAGAATTTTTTTGCAATGGTGTTTATGTATCAGCCGTCATCAGCAGGGTTTTATAATGAAAATTTTGTCTAAAGTTCTGTTTTCCAGAAAACATAAAAAGCATGAGTTGAGTTCCTGAGTTCTACATGTTAAACTTCACACTAGACAAGAGTGATGAAGTAGGTCTAAACTCTCTTGTAAAATCAGCAATAACATATTAGTAGCACTTTGAAGTAGACTAATATTAAGATTTTTTCTAATGTGAGGTTGCGGACACCCATGAGGGTCTAATTAAATGCACTTTTAATGACATTTATATTTTTCTGCAACCTGGGGTAGGTTATAAAAAAGGTCTAGCAGCGAATACCCATTTCTCAGAAGTGCTGTCAAATATAGAAAAATAGATATTCTTGGATTCACAAGTGTTATTTGAGTAATCTCCAGAGATTACTGATTATTTCTGCTTCTGTCACTCTCTAAAAATAAATTATAAAATTCTACTTCATAAGGGATATAATTTTATTAAATGTGTTTTTTGTTCTTTCTGACAGACACAAATTCTTCAGAATAATTCACTGACATATCATGTAAAGGTGTAAGATATAAGGCTTACTTGTATTTGTGATACACTTAGTACTTCCTGAAATGATTCAAAACCTAAAGATCATAAATTCTCATTGCATCAATAGTCTATTCATTGTAAGATATCTACTTATAGATAAAAATACTTGTTTATACCACAACAAAGTAAAGTAGACCCCTAAATAGTTATTGAATTGGATTGTCATAAACCATGCACTCCCTTGACTAAGATTCCAAGTTAGAGTTACTTCATGAAGTACTTCTAAGTCATGTATCATAACACAAATGCTGTCTGGCAGAAGTTGTCTGTTCTTCATTGCACATTTTTTTACTTTCACTCTCTTATTTAACACTGCATTGCTGCACTTGGTTTCTTTATGTTAGGTTTTATAGATTGACTCTCTTCAATGAAGCGTGTTGCTTATAGAAACCAAACCACATTTCCTAGAACAAAGCAGAGAGAGCAACTTAATAGAAGAATAACATTAGCAGAAGCAATACCAGTATAGTTCTTTGTATGTATAAAGATCCATTCAGATATTAATGATTTCTCTCAGCATTTGTGATAGAACATCTGCATTTCTAAGATGACAAAGTGCAATGGAATTAATAATGATATTAAATATTTAGAGAAATTAGGCCACAGGATTTGGTATCTCTCAGCTCTGTACATCTGAGTAGCACTCACCAGTTTCTGTCACCTTTAAAATATATTACTGATTCATTTCATTATTCCCTGTTCTGCTGTACAATACAATATGTCTAATAAATTGTATGCCAACACTGCTGGTATTAGATTGAAAAATATATCTAAATATAATGGAAGTTAAGATTAAAATTAACCTATGTCAACTGACTAGGTTAAGAGGAAAGATTTTAAAGCATATGAGAGCAAAGCAAATCTTTGGGCCATTAATAGATAGAAATACTGTATTTTTCATAAAAAAGAAAGAGGCATCTCATTATTCAAGAAAAAGCCAGATGTTGATTAAATTCTAATAAAGAGAGTCAGTTACTATGGGTAGACTTTTAAAAAACCACATCATTCAAGTTGGGGGTTGTGGTTTTCTGTTTTTGTTTTTGTTTGGTTGGTTGGTTTGGTTTGGTTTTTTTGGGGTTTTCCTTGCAAGAACTTACTTGAAATACTCTGATTTATTACTATGAAGTTCCAATAAGTATTACAACATATAATCCAGAACACTGAAATAAAGTTAATGTGCCAAAAATATGTGTAATGAATGGGTAATTATAATCTGTCAGCATGAGATCCCATCCTTGGCCAAAAAAAAATTAAATTGATGATATAGACCTTATTTGAATAAAACATAAAATAAAGTTAGTGCAATGCATGTGAAGTTAATATATCATTCAACGTGAGTATATAAAATGTAAATTTGGCCAGACTTTTGAGGAACTTCAGTACTGGTAAAGGCAATACTGGTGAGGTGGTATACTTGGAGTCTAGTAAATATTTGATGGAGTGCCACATACTTGCTTGAATTAAAAAAAAAAAAAGCAAAAAAAGAAAAGAACAAATGTAACAATTTAACTGCAAAATGATAGTACAAGCAGATAATCCATTCCGTGTAAGTTCTCAGTTTGACATTTAAACACAACAAACCCCTAATGTGAGCTTTGAATAAGATAATTTTAGAGACCAACTGTATTAACTGATCATAAGTGATACCTTCATTAAAACAGCACAGTAAATTTCTAAGTAAACCTGTTTCATCTATCTGCAGTAGCCTGAGAAATCAGGGCGTGTCTTTGACTATTAATAACAGAAGTATGTGTATACTGAGTGTTCACTTCTTCCTTTTATTTAGCTTTACAATATCAATTTATTTTTCATAGAATCATAATAGAGTATCTTGAGTTGGAAGGGATCCATAAGGATCATCAAGTCCAACTCCTGGCTCCACACAGGACCAGCCCAATCAGAGCAGATGACTGAGAGAGTTGTCCAGACACTTCTTGAACTCAGCCAAGCTCGGTGCGGTAACCACTTCCCTGGGGAGCCTGTTCCAGTGTCTGACCACACTCTCGGTGAAGAACCTTTTCCTGATCTCCAGCCTAAACATCCCGTCACAGTTTCATGCCATTCCCTCGGGTTCTATCACTGGTCACCAGAGGGAGGAGATCAGCACCTGCCCCTTCCCTCCCCCTCATGAGGAAGCTGTAGGCTGCCATGAGGTCTCGCTTCATTCTCCTTTTCTCCATGCTGAACAAACCAAGGGACCTCAGCCTCTCCTCATACGTCTTCTCCTCTAGACCCTTCACCACCTTTGCTGCCCGCTTCTGGATACTCTCCAATAGCTTTATATCATTTTTGTACTGTGATGCCCAAAACTGCACACAGTACTCAAGGTGAGGCCACACCAGCGCAGTGTAGAGTGGGACAATCACATCCCTAGAATTTTTGTTCCAACCTCAGGCTAATCAACATTATTTTGATGCTCTTTACTGCTTCCTGCATAATCAAGAGGTTTAATACAAGTCTGTGTTTACAGTCTAACAGTATATGGAAAGGATATAAGGTTAATGGATTGCACTAAAGAAGTTGAGATGCATTTTTGTTGAAAGCTTCTTAAGCTTAATCTCTTTGCTTAACTCAGACAAAATCTGAGGCAATATGCTCAATTTAAATGGAGTTTCATAGAGTAAAAACTTCCAAATAATGTTATTGAAAGCAGGAGAGAAAGCCAGAAAAAATACAGTCGTTGGGATTTGAAGGTAAGCCAATGGGCTGAGTGTGTGTGTATAAGTATGTTTTATGTATGTATATATATATATATATATATGCATATATAAATTGCAAGTAAGGGCATTTGTGAATTTTCCATAAATGGACAATTTTCAGCAGAACTGATTTAATTGAGTTGATTCAAGGAATTTATACATCCTGTGGCATATCAGAGGTCAAACCAGACGATTGCAGTTTTCCCTTCTGGTCTTTTAATCTGTTAATTTTCTAATAAGATGCAGTGTAGCAGAGCTGGAAGTCATGATACAGATGGAGCAGCTGAACTCCACGAATTCTCAGAGGCAGACAGTTGCCAGCTGGTCAGACTTCATAACTTAGGAGGATAGTTTTAGAGGAAGCAATTTACACACGTCTCAGAAATTTTGGCTTCCTCTGTGCTGGATGAAGGGTGGTATTTGCATGTAGTAAAACTGACAGAATTATTTGGCATATATGAGAAGAAATAGATGTAACTAAAACATGTAATAGGTAGTGACCATTTTCCTGCTTGGTTTTGCACAGGAATAAAATGAAGCAATCTCACCTCCACCTCATACACACACATCCCAAAACAAAACAATACCAAACAACCCAACCAAACAAAACCATTACGATACAAATAATAGATGATCACATAATTTAAAGTTCAGTTTAAGAGACCAGATAGGGAGGAGCAGACCAAAGGCAACAGGCAAAATCCTGGTCAACTACTGGTAGTTTAGCTAAGATCAGATAACCTAATTGACTAGATCATATAGGCTAATAGGATCTACAATGTACAATGAGCATGCTTTCTACAGTGTTAACTTTCTACATTACTATTATTGTGCGTTTCTAAACTGATCACAGGGACATTCCAATGAAATTCAAATACTGATGTATCAGAGACTAGAAGCTGGCTCTGACAGAGAAGAGCACTCTGCTGGAAACTCTCTTAGTACCTTTTAAGTGTTTCACAAAATTCCCCCAAGAGGGAAAATATGGGAAAGAAGGAAGGCACATTAAATGTTGTCTTCACAAAGACTACAGCTGCTTTGAGAACAGAACTAGCACCTCCAAGTTAACAGCAGTGGGTCTTAGATATGTCAGTCCATAAGAGGTGGGTAGTATGTGTAGTAGTGTGTCACATCAATTAGAGATTTATTTTGTTTGGGGGAGAGGGAAGACTAGTCTAAACAAATGTACAGAAAATATTGTTCAGCAACATAGGATCTTTATTCTCTCTGCCTCAGCACTCAATATAACTGGTGTACTTTCAGATTGAAAGAATGCATGGTGCAACACTTAGAGATATCTAGAAGAATTGATGTAAATAACAAAGAGATTTCAATTTTGATTAAAAACTTGAAGATTGGTACAATTTGCAATGGCACAGTTGTTTTGAGAGCCACCTTGTTATCTTTGCAACGTTAAAATGGTTAATTTATCTGTCTTGTTCTCATTTGTCCTTTTTTCACATTATAATTTCAAGTTAGTAAGATTAGTTGATATGTGCTAAAAAATAAAGTAATATTTGCAATATAAATATGCTGCTGTTTTATTTATAACAAACAGGATCTTCATTTTTTACTCATAGTAAGACTGCAGTCTTACTACTCAGATAAACTGCTAAATATTATTGATTTCCTAACTATGTTGCGTTTGGCAGTTCTAGAAAACTAAAGAGGAGACTGTGAGCCAGAAACTGTAAAGTGAAGAAGTTATTTTCCTACCTTGATTTACAACAGCATAGGATACTTAGTAATATACCTTTGCTAGATCTATATTTAACCCACTTTATTGATACTGTAGCTTAACATTCATAAATGATGCAATTTTCAGAGCTGAGAAAAATAACAGCTAGATAAGAGAAGACAGGAAATTAAGAGAGGAAGACTAAAACTTCCTATCCCTGCACTCCTCCAAGGACTCCATTCTGATTTACAAAGTTCATTCAAATGCTTCATTGAAGCTAATTGTATCATTACTCTACTGGACTGTTACTGCCACTATTGTCTCTCTTCTAATTACTAGCAATGTTTTACCAATTTTGTATAAATTACTAGTATTAAACTTCCTATTGTGTTTGAATTACTGCTAACAGTCAGCCCATTGTTTTTTAAATAGCTGTTATGTACTTGAGTCATAACTGTGGTGAAGTTTGCTCTGCAGGGCCATGACCTGAAATAGTTGAGGAACACTGGCTTAAAATTGATCCCAATATTTAAGGTCACTGCTTTCGGCTGATGGCACTTTGCACAGAACGGTAACTCTGAGGAACCCACCAGGCAGTACAGGAGAGTGAGGTCCAAAGCTACGCTTTCCTCTCCCAGCCTAAGCCACCTGTTCACAGCTCTGCTCTACCGTGTAAAAGTTGTCCTGATGGCTGCTCTAACTTGTGATGGCTGGCAGTACTCCCAAGTGGCAAGTGTTGCAGCAAGCAATTGCCAGAAATACGTATGAATATTTTGCCATGCTGCTTTTCTAGCAGTCTGATTCAAACCTGATTAAAACTTTGCTAAAAAGTCAGGAGGAATGAGTGAATGAACTTTGATTTTACTTCACTGGGCTGTGGACCAGGCCTCTGTTCTTATAGCTTAAAGAAAAATCAAATCAGAAAAATATCTATGTTTGATTTTGTAACCTTTTCTTTGAGTTAAACTGACTTATACTGTATTTTTTATGTACGAATGCATACAAATTTCTAAATTGCAGTCAATTAAAGGAAAAATACTTTCATAATTTTCAATTTAATTTTATTTTTTAATCACTTCCACAGTAATTAGTAGCAGCTGTATTCTTCCTTCTTTGTGATATCTCGTAAAGCTTCACTGGACTACAACAATTAAGAAGACTTTGTTTTCTTGTTATGTGGGAAATATACATAACAACTGTCATAGTTATAGTTTATACTGGCTAATGTATGTATTATACTTCATTCAAAGCTGCTGTGTTTGTTTACTTCATAAAAGGATACATTAGGCCCTAACTGAACTGTCGAACTGAGATTCCAGGCATTTTATTTCCCATTAATAGTTTATTGGTTGTCTGAACAGAGCATCTCAATTACTCTTGGTGAATCATTTTTCTGTGTCTCCAAGAACTCTTACTTTTTGTTTTGCAGACTAAGCAGGAGGCTTCTGTGGACTCCACAACCTCTTCCTAGACTTGGACAATTTCCTTTGTTTAGTCGGCTATAGAACTTACACTGGCAATATCAGATAGCACTGTATCTAATCTGTATCACTTAATCTGTCATTTTGACAACTAGGAACATTTTGGAATTCGGCATCCTTCAACACAGAGACATCCTACTTGCATTTCCCCACTTTCCATGGAGAGCTCACTGCAGATGTCTCATTTTTCTTTAAAACTACTGCTTCCTCAGGAGTGTTTTTAGAAAACCTGGGAATTCAAGACTTCATAAGGATAGAGTTATACTGTAAGTAACATGACTGATGGTGGTTGTTGATGTTGTTGCTGATTTTATTATCATCATGATCATCACCTCTTTCAGCTGGACTAAATTAGAATTAACTTAAAGAGGGAATATTTAAAAACTGTTCTCTAGCTTTATTACTGTTACTACTGCTACTGGAGTGTTATCATTCCCGTCAAAATCCCAGCTATACAAATATCCGCTCTAAGACAATTTCTTCCCCAGAGTGTTCTTAATCTAAGAGCACAGCAATCAGCCCCTGACTGCTCAGCCCCCCTTGCTCACTGCATCCCTGCCACCAAATTTTCTCCTTCCAAATTTTTAAGGCCAGTCATTATGTGTGGCTGCTGGGAGATTCACTCGGTCACAATGTGTGAGTGAAACCTTCTGTGGCACAGTATCCTAGCTTAGCCACACCTTCTCAACATCTTTTTATTTACTTATTTATTTTATTTGTACATACCCAAATCTTTAGACTTTCACACATGAATAATTTTTTTGTTGCACAAAGGGAAATTAAGTATCTCACTAAATTCAGTAAGATAACTAATGTAGAATGAAAGTTTTTACTTGACTCTGTTTTAGTTTATATTGTTCATTAACAAAAGGGAGAATATTTAAAAGTATTCTTTCAAAAAATTCTTGGGTTTATTTGAAATGGCACATGAATTAAAAAGTCTTATACTTGATAGGTGTCTCTGAGAGTACTTTAGAACTTTTTTTTATGTTGGGATTAGCCTGTTCCTCATTTTTTTACAAATCTATTGTGTTATCACACTCAAATATTTTCCAGTGAAGAGTACAAATATATGTTATATCTATCATATAATGCAAAATATTACTACAGAAACATTCATACATCTTTATTAAAAAATAAGATATTCTGATTGGTGGGGTTTTTTTGCTAATCTTAATGTCTTAGGTTATTGAAACAAAAACACATACTGTGTTCTTCTGTAGGCAGTTTAATTATAGAATATTGTATGACGTTTAATCAATTCGGTTTGCATGATCTCAAACTGGAGTGCTGCACTTGAAAGGTACCCTGTTTTCAACAATGGTTTTGCCACGTCTATCAAGCATATGAACTTCTTTTTTTAAAGTTAGGTGAAGAGGTGAAAACAAAGTAGCATTGTAATCTCAGTGTCATGCAACACAAAAAATATACTGCGTTAGCACTTCAGTGGAGAATCTCTGAAGCATTGATGATATTCTTGTGTGATAAATTATTTTGTATTTTCAAAATAAACAGTTAAATCATGTAAACATTAAAGGAATGCATCTGAGAACTAAATTTATTCAAACAGTTGGCAGAAGACCATAAATTTTTCTTTAGAAAAATGATATGTAGAAAACATCATGCCACTTGTCGCATTCATTCATATGCATCCAAACTACTATATACCTATGGTTTTTTACATGACTCGTGACTAGTGAGGCATGAGAGAAAGTGAAAGCCTGAACAGGTCTGTATTTTCAGCATTTGAAAATATGACATTTATCTCATTATTCTGTAGCATGTAGAGATATTTCTTCACTTCCAGAAACACTCTAATTCATTCAATAGACAGATCTATTCTTTTCTGTAGGTTTGTTTGTAGTAGAGCCAGAATCATGTGTTTGCAATGAGGGTGATATTGGTCAGAAATGAGCATTATACATTTCAACCACAAGTACTTCTCTATAAAAAAAAAAAAAAAGTTATCAACTTCAACATTTCATATTGTATAGGATCATTTAGATTTAATCATTATATACTCATTTATAATAGATGTGAATGTAAATCGCCAACCTACATTTGATATTCTTTTAATAGTTCCACATACATCAATATATTTGTTTGACTTGTGTAATAATAAATAACAATAGTGAAAATGTCAGGTGTCAATGTTTAAGATGAGGATGTGTTAAAAATATTTAATACTTATTATGTCATTGACATTTGGCATTCCATACTTGTGAACACAATGATTTTTGTTAGCATTTTACTGATTTTTCTCAGGCTCTGCATCCAATTCTTTTATTTATGACATAAAGATCTTTAGACCCTTAAGTCTAACATTGTGAAAGCAAAAGTGTCAGATGAAGAACCTGAACAGGAAATGTGAAGTTTAGTGCTGTTTGATTTTATGAAGTTACAAACACTGCAGTGCATCTGAATATAGTATTTTAGAAAGCTATTGAAAAAATGGAGGTTTACATCCTAACTATTTTAAAACACAAAGAAAGTAAATTGTCTTGAAAGATACTTTATCCCTTTTTAATTTTTTTACCGAAGTATAAACCACTTTGAAGTCTTTGAAGTTTTGTCTTAGTTCCTGTAATCTTCTGCAGAAGTAGTGGTTGAAAGCAACATGGCTGATAAAGCTCTGTGTAGTACACTCTGTTAAATACTTATTGACCACAGGTTACATCCTCTAGCTGAAAGTTTGAGTAACTATTTTATACTGAGTGCTTTTTGAATGATTATTTCCTATTTAAAAATAATGAGTTAAATAGAAATTTAAAGTAAGGTTGGGAACACTATGGTGTATTAATCTGGAGGGTCTTCTGCAGTTGCTGTGCAAATAGTTCTGAAGACACCAATATGCAGCTGCCGTTGGCCTTAGTGTGCCCAAATTTGCAACTTATTATCAGGGATGAGTGGAATTCACTTGTGCTCTTTCTGGAAAGCACTCAGGTTTTGTATTATGTAGCACATTAGCTGGTAATCACTTTCTGCTTCTGCATGTGATGCTCAGCCTCAATACTCTGAATAGTTCTCGACGACTGTGCTTTCTGTTAGTCATTTTAGGTACAGCTAGCCGCTGACCACTCTCCATGATTACTATCAATTGTACCTTCTGCTCCACTTTGTCAATCTATAGCTGTGCTCTGCCTATGTTTGAATGCATCAGGACCACAAGATATTTGGGTTCCTGCAATATTTGAAAATTTTTTAGTAACACCAAGGTAGGTGGGGCCCACAAAGTATTTTTGCACTGGAAGAGAACTCCTGAGCATACAGTCACCTGTTGCCCAGGAAATGACCGAAGCGCTCTTTGCCTTGGTCTTTTGTCTCAAGACAACAAATTTAGAACTCTCTCAGCATCTCTCCACATCCATACCTTCCACGTGCGGTTTTGACCATTATGTTTGTAAATGTCAAATTTCTTCACAATTTGCAGTGTAGTCAGTTTTAGCAGAATTATTTTAAATAGTATATCATGTTAATTGATTACATTTTTCACTTTTTCTGGCATATTCTGGTCAGTCTACAAACATTTATCTCTGGAACTTCTGGGATTGCTTCCCTTTTTTCAGGATTATATTACTTATTTAGTGGTAATAATATAATTCACTATTTCAGGGGTAATTTCAAAATGTTTAGTCTGTATTTTCTTTGCTATCCTTTAATATCTAAAAAACAACATTATGCATCAAATGTGTCATTCTGATGTGCTATTTAATAGCACATTCAGTGACTTCAAAGCAGAATTTGTGTTTTCAGGGTTCAGTCCAACAGTATCCAGAGGCTTACAACGACCTCCTTAGAGAAGGTAACATTCAGCAGAAAATCTCTTTATCGGATCACATGGAGATTCTGTTGCTTTTATTCTCCTACTCTGTGGTTGGGTTTTTTCCTTTTACTCCTCAGTGAGAGGTGACTGAGTTCCCAACTATGTCCAAATGAAACAAATTAATCCTAAAATTCATTTTAACAAGGAACTGGTGTTAGACATCAGTTGTTTCTTATTGTTGTGTAAAACAGGATTGATTGTTAAGCAGAAGAGATAATTTATTACAAAAGACTTTCTATTTAAAAGTACATTATGCCTTATTTTATTTGGAAAGTGGAATGCTTTGTGTAGTTGTAATTTTACTTTTCTCTCTCAGGTAGATCTGTTACAGAAAAATATTTTATAATAACCAGATTCAGGTCTTAAAGAATTGCAAGCATATGGCATTACTCAGTCTAAAGGTTGGCTAAAGTGGATCTAAACGTTATAAAAAGTCTATTGTAACTTTAAAAAGTGAAAATAAAATAAAAATCTCATTGAATTTTATTTTTTAATTCAGTAAATTAATCTTTCAAAATTTTGTTTGAAGTTAGTTTATTTTCCTTGACTACTTCTAATTCTTCTGCTTTTCTCTCCATGTCCAATGACGTAAATGGGAACATTTCTCTTGGACTCATGGAACCTTCTCAGACCTCTGGTCCTTTAATCAGATCCTTAATAATTCAAAATGCTGGTAATCTCTTGTTTAGTGATTACTTATTTTCATAAACAATGGTCCTTGAATATGTTAAATAAACAGTTTCAGAGAGACTATTCGTAGTTTTCAGATCTTCAATTTCCAGCACATTCCTTGTCTTATTATTTCAACCTGCAAAGACTCAGTTATGATTTTCTAAGAAAATTATAATTTCATGTAATGTGAAAGTTGCTTAGGGAATGACTCAATTTAATTCACTGTATACATAGTCTTATAAACTACATCAAAATTTGCCCTCTGATATTTATGGAGATCATGCGAATAAATAAAAAAAGCAAACAGATGGTAAAAGATGTTGATTGGATTATAGTGGTGATAATTTAAATATGGATAACAATGGTAATCAATTAGCATGTAAGTAAGAGATACTTTTTATCCAAACTGAAAAACAACAAAGCTAGCACATTTCACTATTTCTTGACAACTATGCTTTCTAGGGGTCCACAAACAGTTTGTTTTCTATCCTGTTGACAAATAATTTTTCTCAATGTCGTGAGTCTTAAGAATGAAGTTTGGGGATAGGTGACCTGAGGTAACCTTTTCCCCTAAAACAATCAGTCTTACTTCAAGAAGTTGTAAGCTGGACCTTCAAGTAAGTTGTTCTGTCACTTAATGATTTTGTGACACAATTAGCTATGAAATAATATAAATGCCCTTTATTACTGTCCTCTTTTTAGCTCCATCTGAAGTGGTTTTTTCATTTGATGTTGGAAATGGACCTAGTGAAGTTACAGTGCAGTCACTCACTTCCCTAAATGACAACCAGTGGCATTATGTGAAGGCTGAACGAAACATCAAAGAAGCATCCTTACAAGTAGATCAGCTTCCTCAAAGGTCTCAAGGTGCTCCACCTGATGGACATATTCGTTTGCAGCTTAACAGCCAGCTTTTTGTAGGTGGGCATTTGTTTAATAGAACCTTTCCTAGTTATCATCATGAAAATATAACAAGGGAAAAAGAAGAAAAGGGAAGAAAAAAAGATAGCAACTGAGTCCTTTTAAAACAGTTTATATGATGACAGCCTTTGTGAAAAGTCTGTGGAGATGTATTTTGAGATTACAAGTTCGGTGCCTTAGCCTATCATTACTACTGGACAGGATTTCAACCAATGATTTTGACAGTTAATTGATCTCTAGTTCTTCTAACCCTTCTCCCAAATTATCTAATACTGTATTAACCTGTTTTGACAGTTGCACTTCCTGGCAATTTTTTATGAAGTAATTGGCAACCGAATAGAGTCTGAGGTCTTTTTGTCAAATAATTTAAAAAATTATAGTAAATCTGTATACTTCTATCTCCTGTATGCAGCTGACAATTTAAAAAACATTTTGACTTATTTGCAAGCAAGCTGTCTAGATTGTTTTCCTCAATGTTCAAGTGAATAATTGTATTAGAAAATTGCTTCTGCTGTTTTTCTTCTGGTGTTTTGTTTTTTGGTTGGTTTTTGTGTTGGGTTTTTTTTTGGGAGGGGGAGGAGTTATGTGTTTTTTTTCCCTTTCTAAAAATTCTTGAAGACCTTGGGAGTAAAATGAAATAGCATTCACTATAGTACTGCGTACCTTGAAATCCCTTGTGAGTTTGCTCAACTAATTTTAAATAATTTGGAGCAAAACTGATAAAAATGTTATTTGTTTAATTTTATTCAGTCAAAATAGTGTTTTTGAAGTTTGACATGGCAAATGATAGTGATTTATATAAATGATGTGTGTCATGCATTTCCTGACTATAATTTGTAAGGGTTTGATATAACTGCAGCAAGTTTTTTTGGGTAATCTGTTTCTGCAACTATAATAGCATCATGTGAATCAGTATGGTATCTATTATGTGCTGGAGTTAAACCAGTATTTTGTATAATGCAACTTTTTATAACTCCCAACTATTTATAAGGCATATTAATCTCTTCAATTAAATATAATATTCTTCAGCAAAGGGAATAATGAGACTTACTATGACTGCTTCCACTGACAGTCCACTGGTACAGACTCAGGCTTGTCTGCTCAACTCAGTAAAAGGATTTAAAGAAAAATGAAACAAACTGTCCTAAGAATGACATTAACAGAGGCACTCTTCACTTAAATGTCATCTCGTATACCTACTAACTGCCCTAGTCGTCCATCAGTCAGTTACTAACATACTAGGACTGCGATTTCTTCAGGCTAAAACACTCTTTTTTTACTTCTTAAACACATATACTCTGGTTTTCCAAAGAAGACAGAATAAGAAATAAAGCCTAGAGCTGCCATCAAAATGTTCATTTTAGAATCATAGAATCATAGAATGGGTTGGCTTGGAAGGGACAACAAGGATCATCTAGTTCCAACCCCTCTGCCATGGGCAGGGACACCCTCCACTACACCAGGTTGCTCAAAGTCTCATCCAACCCGGCTTTTAAAAATTGCAGGGATGGGGCCTCCAAAACCTCTCTGGGCAACCTGTTCCAGTGCCCCACCACCCTCACTGTAAAGAATATTTTTCCTTCTATCTAATCTAAATCTCCCCTCTCTTAGTTTACTAACACATTCCTCCCTGTCCTGTCAATACAATCCCAGATAAACAGTCCCTTGACAGCTTTCTCACAGGCCCCCAAAAGGAACTGGAAGGCTGCAATAAAGTCTCCCTGAAGCCTTCTCTTCTCCAGGCTGAACAAGCCTGACTCTTCCAGCCTGCCTTCACAGGAGAGGTGCGCCAGCTGTCTGATGAACGTTGTTGCTGTCCTCTGGACTCACTTCAGCAGCTTCATGTCTTTCTTTTACTGGGGAGCCCAGAGCTGGACACAGTACTCCAGGTGGGATCTCACAAGAGCGAAGCAGTTTTTGATGCAGCCCAGGACACGGTTGGCTTTCTGGGCTGCCAGCGCACACTGATGGCTCATGTTGAGCTTTTCATCACTCAACATCCCCAAGTCCTTCTCTGCCTAGCCTGAAGTTGTGCTTGGGATCACCCCAACCCAGGTGCAGGACCTTGCACTTTACCTTGTTGAACTTTATGCAGTTTGCACAGGCCCATCTCTCAAACCTGTCAGGGTCCCTCTGGATGGCATCCCTTCCCTCCAGTGTGTCAACCACACCACACAGCTTGGTGTTCTTGGCAAAATTGCACTCGATCACACTGTCCATGTTGCCGACAAAGATGTTAACTAGTGTCAGTCCCAGTATCAACCCCTGAGGAATGCCACTCTATTTTAGCAGAGGTAACATAAAATCTTTATATTTCTAGGTGGTTTTGTGTCATTATATCTGTAAATAGCAACAGCTATGTCAAGAATTTTTATGTACCACCAAGAATTTAACAAACTCTGAAATGGAAAAGGATGAAATTGTACATTGAAACATTTAAGAACAGAACAGAATAGAATAAAATAGAATATCTGGAGTTGGAAAGGACCCATAAGGATTATCGAGTCCAACTCCTGTCTTCACACAGGACCAGCCCAATCAGAGTAGATGACTGAAAGTGTTGTCCAGGCGCTTCTTGAACTCAGCCAAGCTCTGTGCAGTGACCACCTCCCTGGGGAACCTGTTCCAGTGTCCCACCACACTCTCAGTGAAGAATCTTTTCCTGATATCCAATCTAACCCTCCCCTGTCACAGCTTCATGCCATTCCCTCAAGTTCTATTGCTGGTCACCAGAAGGAGGAGATCAGCGCCTGCCCCTTGGCTCCACCTCATGAGGAAGCTGTAGGCCGCCAGGAGGTCTCCCCTCAGTCTCCTCTTCTCCAGGCTGAACAAACCAAAGGACTTCAGCCTCTCCTCCTATGTCTTCCCCTCTAGACCCTTCACCATCTTTGTTGCCCTCCTTTGAACACTCTCCAATAGCTTTATATCATTTTTGTACTGTGATGCCCAAAACTGCACACAGTACTCGAGGTGAAGGCACACCAGCACAGTGTAGAGTGGAATCACTTCCCTAGAGCAGCTGACAATGCTGTGCTTGATGCACCCCAGGATACTGTTGGTATGTCCAAAAGTTGATTGGAAAAGCATGAGAATTGTAATTGGTAATCTTATATATTGTGGAGTGTTTTCTGATTTTACTTTTTAAAACAGAACTAATGGCAGGAAATATCAGAGTAAGTTGTGCAACAAAGGACAACAGAAATGGTATGTAGATTGCACATCTTGTTAAGCAATCAGTATGAATAAAATGCTAGCTGTCAGGAAGTGTGCTAAAAATAAGCAACGATGAAAACAAATGAAGCAACAATTGTTGTGAGCCTTAGCATTGCCCTGTATGTTTATTATATATGCTTGGTAGTCAGTTATATCCTGATGAGTATTCCTCTGCAGAGAGGGGGATAAATTTCCCTATTACTCAAGAATGGACATGGCTACCAGTATGGGACAAAGTATGTCAGGCCAGACACCAACCATGGGATATCATGATCCCTATGAGACTGAGAGATGAACAGACACAGAGATTAGCTGATCAATCCGTAGGATCCTGAAAGAATAAAACTGTGCAGCTCATCACTCTCCCATTCCTTTTTTTTTTTTTCCTTTTTTTTTAAAGTTTTTTCTTTCTTGTTTCTCCTCTCCTCCTCTCCTCTTCTCTCCTCTTCTCTCTCCTCTCTGAAAAGAAAAACCAAACAAAAAAAAACAAAAAAAACATTTAATTTCTGTATGTTTCTCCTTTGTGAATTAATAGAAATATCCATCGTTGCTTGGTATCTTGCTATGCAAAATCTTTGTTTCCAATTAAAAGCTTCAAGGGTTTGTTGTCGTTACTTAACAAAAAAAAAGAAATCAGATACACTTTTAAAGCTGTTTATAAATATTTTCACATGCATAGGCTTGTATCTTGAAAATTCATAATATACTGTTCAGGAGCTGTAAAACATAAAGAGGTTTTTGCACATAAATTCTTTCAAATTTTTAAAAGCTCATATGAATTTATTTCAGGTGGGACAGCATCCAGGCAGAAAGGATTTTTGGGATGCATTCGTTCATTAAAGTTGAATGGAGTGGCCCTTGACCTGGAAAAGAGAGCAAAGATGACTCCAGGAGTTGAACCAGGCTGTCCTGGACATTGTAGCAGCTATGGTAACCTGTGTCATAATGGTGGAAAATGTAGAGAGAAATACAGTGGATTCTCCTGTGACTGCACTTTCTCTGCCTATGCTGGGCCATTCTGTAAGAAAGGCAAGCATGTCTTTTAGCTTTATCAATTATTGAAAAGAGGACCATACAGTCCAGAACAAGATATTTACAGCCTTTTAAAGATGTTTAAATGCTTGCAAAATATTTATGTTTCACTTAATGTAGAGAAACATTCAGCCGAGTTTGTTCAACAAGTGTAAGTTTTTTTAAACAGTCTTCTAGAGATATGTTCAACATGTACTGTATAAAGCAGGAGCACATCACCTGAGAAGATTTAGATCTTTTCTTTAATGTTATGCAAAACCTTTAATTCTTTTATATCTTTATGAATAAACTTTTTGATTTCTGTCTTTCAAGTCTTAAAACTAAGACTGAATTTGAAAAACAAACCAAGAAGTAGTAGCAGAACCTTAAACTTCTTTTTGCTGTAGAAGAAACTGAGAGCATCAGAAATAGGACTGAGCCCAGGTTTTCAGCCATTTCACCAAGTTCTTTGGTGATGGTCATACTGGTAGATGACCACAAGTTGTCAAGTTTGAATTTTAAGAACTGAAGTTTATCTAGAACTTTCGGTATTTGCATATAATTCTGATCTGCTAAAAATTACTTGCTCCTCCATGCATTAAACTCATTTTGTGAAGTACTCAGAGGCTTAAATGTTGTAACTCCTCTAAATTAGTGAGCACAACATCAGTCCAGCCACCACTGCCACTATACGAATAAAGCACTCGTGAAGTCCTGCCATGTCTATCACTGTAGAGCTCACGCCACTGACTGAAGAATAATACTTTCCTCTTCCCCTGCAAACAGCAGAAGAGACTAATAATCATACTCCATGTTTATTATTTTGCAGAGGCTGAGTGGTTACTGTTGCTGAAAGTGTGGGATGACCTATAATCATAACTTTCAGTCATCTTCTCTCAAAGATACTGAGCCAGATTACAGAAACTTCCAGAAATTTTTCTGAAATGTGGTGGTTGTGTATGAAAAAAAGGATAGCCTAAGACAGTTACTTTTAATAGAAAATGGCTGTGAGATATAATGGAGATATAGAAACTCTCTATGAGTGTGATTCATCCATAAGAAGACAGTAACCCAGTTGTGTGTGAGAACAGGATAGTCTAACACAGTAAATTTTACCAGAAAATGGCTGTGAGAGATCACAGAGATACAGCAACCGTCTGTGAGTGATTCATCCATAAGAAGAGCATAACCCAGTTTGTATTCTTCTTTTCTTTTTTGCACCTGATCAGTCTCTTTTCTCACATAATCCGTTGCAGATGTGGCCAAGTTCAATCAGTATGTTAGAATTCAAACTGTGCACCCATTTGTCTGTAGGAGCAGTATACATACAAGACAGGACACATTGGGCTTGAAGACATGGATAAACAGAAAAAAAGCAGAAAGCATGTTTAAAATTAGACAACAAGAATTACTTCTTGATGTAACAGATATTTAAGACACATGTCTAATTGGGCCTTTGCTCTAGCCCAGATTGAGCCTTATTTTTCTCTACAGTTCTAAATACAAGTTCTATTCATATTTCAGCTTTATCACAATAGTTAATAATACATTTTATTTTGTTCTGTGTCAGAAATTTAAAAAAGAAATCTCTAGTCTTGTTTTGCATGATATTTAAATACTGAATTACTCTTTGTTTCAGAGATCTCTGCCTATTTCGGAACTGGCTCTTCAGTGACATACAATTTTCAAGAATACTACACCTTAGCTAAAAATTCCAGTTCTCATGCTTCTTCTTTCTATGCTGACATGACACTGAACAAGGAAGCAATTACATTTGCCTTCCGAACAACACGGACACCAAGCTTACTGCTTTATGTCAGCTCCTTCTACAAGGAATACCTCTCAGTCATTCTCACCAGAAACGGTGAGTGTTCAGATAGGCTGTCTAGCAACACTAATGAACGTCATAGCTGCCAGCTCAGATTCACTGATTCCCAGACCTGAATCTCAAACTAAGCATTGTCCTGTTGTTGCTTTAAATGGTACATTTACTTTTCAGCTGCATGAATCGATGCTTTCCACATGAAAAACTCTCCTCCTAGTGCAAATTCAACTTCTGCTACTTTCTTTTTTATCATGTTGGCAAAAATTACTTATTTCTGGAAATACTTTAGAAATGTAGTAAAATATTTCCTTTTTTTAAAAGTATTGAAATGAAACTCAAAAGGTATCTGAACTGTCTGCTACTCATGTGGCATATTAATTGACCTCTTCATGATAAATAATGAAATAAACTACTTTTTGGAAATGCATTATCCATCTTCAAATCAGAGGTCATTTCATTCAACTAATTTCATAAGCTACTTATATGCTGACATACACATACACATAAATACCTGTGAAAATACACATAATAATGTAATTGGTGTTTCCATTTAAGCTTAAAGTTAAATGTTGATTAGATCTTTCTTTTTCATTCTTTCTTCTCCATCTAGACAATTATCTCTCTTTTTTTTTTAATTTATTTTTATTTCTTTAATTTAAAAAACCCAACAGACTGATCTGAATCTGAGTTTATCAAAGACTGTGCAGTCATGGTGGTTCCATGCTCAAGGAAGGTTCTGTGCTTTCCCAGATACAAGTTTGGATGTAGAGTTCTCCCCATCATGTGAGATGCAACACGTTTTATTCATGACTGGCCTTGATTTGGCCTGGGCCTTGCTTTCTAAATGATGATTAGAAAGTTGTAGTTCATATAAAGCAGAAACCAGGGCAGAGGGAATCTCTGACAAGGAAACCACGCTGCCTCTGTGTTCTGCTGTGAAAGAGTCTCTGTGTGATTATCTGTGTACAGACAGTATGTTAGGAGTTAATAACAAGAAACGGAAAGCGAGCTAAAATTATTAACTGCAACATACTGAATCGTCAGAGGTTTACAGCTCTGGACAGTGTAAACATTATTCAAAAGCAGTACTTGTAAGTACTGGGTTTTATTTGATAAGTCACATTGATATGAGCTACCAGATAAAGTCTTTCTCAGCTGAATTATAAAAATACTTACTAAAATTTCCGCACAAATTTTAACTCGTTACGCAAATTTGTGGCAATCTGTGTCTATCTTTTCCACTACATACTACTTCCAACATTGCTATTACTTTTCACATTGCCCTCTTTCGTTTCTCATTTATGTAAATTTCTCATAGTTAATTCCTTAAATAAATAAAATATTTATTTTGCTCTTCAAATGCACCTGTGAAGCAGGAGGCACTGTATATGATCCACACTGCCTATTGTGTATGTAGTATACTCTACCTTTTGCCCTATTTATCCCTGCAGGAAGCTTACAGATTCGCTACAAGCTAGATAGCCATCAAGATCCTGATGTCTTCAGCATCCATATCAAAAGCATGGCTGATGGACAGCTGCAACATGTGAAGATTAACAGAGAGGAAGAAATGCTCTTTGTAGAGGTAATTCAGTTATACAAATAAAAAAAAGTAGCTTATTGTAAAAAAGTAGAAGACACAGAGCAAAATTAATTGCTAAAATTACCCCCAAATAAACTGTGCTTTAATATCTCAAGTAAATAAGGTAAAGATTAGCAGACTCATGATACACAGTGAAAGTCTATATTTGACAGTCTCTTTGGTGTTCATCTTATCTATTTCCTCCTCATCATTTTACAACTAACTTGTACAAAATACAACTAATTGAAGGTTAAATTTTCACAATTTGTGAAACATTTCTGACTCCAGTTATTTGTTTTGGATCTTGCATTTTGTTTTTTTGTTTTAAATTATGTACTGTACACTACTACAGTTCAATTTTATTACCATTTAGACAATAATTTAAGCACATTTGTCTAATTTTCTTTGGTCTCTTTTACATCAAAGGAATGTGACTATTCAGGAAAAAAGTTCTGTTATGTTTTGTGTTAATATGACGATAAAATGAGAACACTTGATTTGCTAATAGGAGATACTGGTGTGTAAATAAATCCTATTTTTTTTAAATTAAAATTTAAAAAACCTGGATGCTACAAGTATTTTGAGGCTAAATCTGAGCTGGCTTAATTATGCATTGGTACAAGGCTTGAAGGCAAGCTAGAGGTACCCTGGGGAGCAGACCATTTACAGTATAATATTTGATCTTTACGAAATAAATGTAGAGTGCCTTTTTTAATTAAAAGAGCCTTTTTCATATTTTTGAAGGTTTACCATTTTTATTCATCTTATAGATGAAAAAGAGGGAACCAGCCAAATCAATAAGATAAATAAAGGCTTATTAAGTGGTATGCTTAAGAAGTATCACAGCTATAATCAGTGATCTGAGGAAACTGATCATCTCTTTCCTGATTAGTTTTTATGGTGTAACTAACAAATGCTTCCCTCAGCTCCTTTTATTTTTAACTTTGATCTTATCTGCTTTTTTTTCAAACTTTGACTAATATCCCTTCTACTATTCTACTTTGCTCTTCACCACACCATTCTGTAGGTTAACCAGAATGAAAGACTGAAGTTTATTCTCTCTTCAGGAACAGAATTCAATGCAATCAAGTCTCTCACACTTGGCAAGATTTTAGGTAAGTGGAACACCACAGTGTTTTCTAAAACATAGATCAAAATTTCATCATGACACATAAAAAATAATAACCCTAATCTCACTGAAAGACATTTGTTTTCCTGGATTTAGTTAGACACTGAGTCACAATAAAGGCAGAAACTCCAGTCTTGTTGAAACAAAAATATAATCATGGGTAAGTACTTCCTGAAAAATGATCAAGTGTGTTCCATTAAAAATAACTTCATGCTTCTCTCTCTCTCAGTTTGCAATCAAGCATTATGAAATACCAGGGTTTGGGGGCTTTTTTTGTGTTTTGTGGTTTTGTTGGGTTTTTTTGTTTGTTTGGTTGGTTGGTTGAGCTTTTTTTACTTTTAGGAAAAAATAAATCACTGTGAAATCATACATAAAGACCATAGAGTACTATTAACAATGGATTATATTTGAAAAATATTATGTAATTAAATTTTGATGTAAACAGTTAGAGAAAAGGTAATGTAAGAAAAAACTTTGTTGGAATTACTTTTCAAAAATAAGTTACTCTATGACAAAGTATTTTGTCTAGCGATGATTTATCAAAAGCTGCCTGTTTCTCTGTAGTAATGATCAAAATGGAATTTGCCTATCTACAATTGCCATTTTGACTATTTTGTTAAAATAAAATAGCCTGAACTAAAATTCTTAAGATCTTATTATTTTCATATTTTTCACACTGGGGAAACTCAATGATAAATGAAGATGTGCTGCTGGTGAAAAGTTAAAGGATATTTCTCTTTCCTCTAAAGTAATTTAAAATTTGTGTTAGTACATTCGCATATCAAGTAAAAGTCCATTCTTTCTCTAGTACCACTTTCTCTTGCAACAATATGAAAACAGAGCGGATATAGTTTGTGATATATGGTAACTAAGGCTACACCATTCTGTATCTAGATTGATTATTTTCACCCTTCCACAAGTGGTCTTGGGCTAATTGTAGAAAAAATAAGTTTATGAAAATATAGAATATCTGAAAAGTTTGTGTCTAAGTTTATTGATTTTAAATGCTTATAATTTCATATGGTACATAGATTATCACCATTACTGTTTATTTTTAATAAAATTTTAACAGAAACTATGAAGCTTGTTCTAAAACAAAATTTACCTTACTCTCTAACTCTTTGGTGCTTGAACACTTAGCCAGTACACTGCCTGCAAAGCAGTGATGGTTTCCGATTCTTTAAAAAAATCTCTTTAAGTAAGAAAAAGTGTTAACAAAGGGTTTTTTTCTGTAGAAATAAATTCAGAAAACTGTGATATGTGACACAGAAGAAATTGAGCTTTCATCCAACTTAGTATAAACAGTACATTACTTTCTTTTTCTCCTCCAGGCTTCTAGGAACTATTTACATGTTTTATAGAATATCTACACTAAACCAGAAGATCAAAGAAGTGTTTTCTTCACATTCAGTTATATGTGGTTTATTTTAGAGGAATTTTATTACTACTTACCTGAGATGCCCCTCTAGGATCTGTATATCTACCACTTTTTGTATAGCACCTTTGGGAATAACATAACAGCTTTGGGAACAGCTTGTAAAAGGCCCAGAAATACTGTCCTGACTATGACAGTAGAAAACACTTATGTTTTCCCTAAGAATCTTCTACTGACAAGCAAAGCGTTATCTGAAATAGTCTATCACGCCACTGGATGGGAAGCGGGAAATGTCCTCCAGTTTCTCTCTGACATCTATCTATATTCAAATAATGTAAATCTAAAACAAAATACGTATGAAATTAGTTTTCTATTCTATTTTGAGTAAAAATAAGAGCTTAACTCTTTCTGTCATACGTATGTGATAGAAATGCAAACAAAACCAGTTTCAAATATACCCTCTTCTAGACATAATCTCAGCTAGAAAAAAGGACTTCATGAAACTTTCAGTTCAATTTCACAACAGAGAAGCATAATTACGATATTTTCTGACCTATCATTATTTAGAAAAGTAGATAAGCAAGAGGATTAATTGAAAGATATTAGAATGTGATATTTCAAGCGTAATTAATTTAATAGATTGACCATCTTTCTTATATGCTGCCATCGTATATTGAAAGGCTGAAATAAGTGCTTTCCAGAGACTTCTCTTCTCCAGGCTGAACAACACCAACTCTCTCAGTTTGTCATCATAGAACAGGTGTTCCATTCCTCTGATAATGTTTGTGGTCCTCCTCTAGACCTGCTCCAACAGATTTATGTCTGTCTTGTGCTGGGAAACCCATTTCTGGATGCAGTACTCCAGGTGGGGTCTCACAAGGTGGAGTAGAGTGAAAGAATCACCTCCCTTGTCCTGCTGGCCATGCCTCTTTTTGGGCAGCCTAGGATACAGTTGAGTTTCTGGGCTATCAGTTCATATCCAGTTTTTCATTGACCACTATTTCCAAGTCCTTCTCTACAGGGCTGGTATCAATTTGCTCGTTTCCCAGACTGTACTGATATTGAGGATTGCTTTGATGCAGGTGCAGGACCTTGCATTTGACCTTGTGGAACTTGATAAGATTCACATGGGCCTACTCCTCAAACCCACCAGAGCCTCTCTGGAATACATCACTTTCCTCTAGTACATCAACTGCACTACCTAGCTTGCTGTCATCTGTGAACTTGCTAACAATGCACTCAATCCCACTGTCTAAGTGATTAATAAAAATATGGAATAGTACTAGTCCCAGTGTGGACCCCTGAGGTACAACAATTGTTACTGATCTTCATTTAGACATTGAGGTGTTGCATGCAACTATTTGGATAAAGTCATCTAGCTAATTCCTCATCCATCAAATAGATGGTTTTGTTTTTCAATTGTAAGAATATTATCTGCAATAGGCAGAAGAATATTTTTTAATATATAACAAAATGTATATAGTGATAATTGTTTTCATAATTAGGGTAATTATAAGTAGCTTAAAATATATTAAATTTAAAGATCGTTATTTATAGACTTAAAAAAAAATCCTGTTTTTAGTTGTGATTGTTTGAAAGAGTCTCATCGTATCTGATAACGCTTTCTTATTGGAAAAATAACTAAGGACCTCTAACACAAACAGGAATGCATATTACTTTCGACATGTACATTTTCTTTATAGAACTTACAGTCCAGAAAAGAATTGTTGTGTAAATTTGCACAGAGAAATGAATAAAGAATGATCATTTAAGCGTAACTGTAAAGCAGTATTAGCTTAAATACAAACTACTAGAAGAAAATTGTTTATAATAATTCAAAACCCCACAAATCAATGATAAACCTAAACCAGGAATTTATAATGTTTTGAAGTGTAGCAGTCTATTGCAGTCACACTCACATAAGAGTATTACTACAGTGACCTTTAGAATATTAAAGGGGTTTTTATCTGTTATGAAATTTCACATCAAAGTTTGTATCAATTTACTTAAAAATGTATTTAATGAAAGGTAATGAAATGCACATTTTCGGACAAGTAGCAGTCTCTTTTGATCAGAACCAATATTGTCTCTCCCAAAGAAATCATACTGTTATAACAGTTCAGAGGTGGGAATTTCTTCAGTTGTATGATGGCTTTACATCATCACAATAGCATGAAGCATGTAGTTAACAATTACCTGTGAGGGCATGCAGCCCAATTTGGTGCAGTTTACGGAATCTGTCCTGAAGAAAACATATATTATACTTTTCTCCCTTTCAAAGGAAAGATGTTATTGAAAAGCTGCTGTTTCTTTTATAAATCTGGCTGCTTTAGGTCTTGAGTCCCATGAAATCAGACGAAAGGAGGCTTTGTGAAGGCAATGGAAAAAAGTAATGAGTGCGTGCTGCATAGAAAGAGTCTAAATAGAAGAAATAACAAATTATAAAATCATGCATTCTTTGTACTTTGAAATGTTGTGCAGAAAAAAACCACAAATTTTAAAGTAGGCCAGAAAATTATGGATTTTCTAAGAATTATCTTAGTTGGAGAAGTACTTGTCTGAGCTCTTCTGCAGTTCTGCATAGCTCAGTTTTTTATTGAAAGAAAATCTGAGACTTAGCTGCTGAACTAGTTTTGAATTCCCTGGGAAAAAAAAAAAAAAAGGGCAAAGAGCAAGTTCCCACAGTCTTGCAGTCTTGGAGAAAACACCAGTATTCAAAAAAGCAGTATTCAGGGATTTAATGGAGATACTTTAGTTTGATGAAATAATTACGTTGGCAAAATATTTGCCTTCTAGTGTTTTATTTTAAAGTTGTGGGGTTTTTTTTTCTACTCAATCTCAGCAGTATGACAAATGCTAGTTCCACAAATAACACCCACTACTGACTCCTGATTGCTGCATTTGTATTGCTGAAAAAGCAGCAAAAAGTCTCAGTGACAGAACTATCTATTACATCCTGTTAATCAAATTTCTTTCTTCACTGGCATTTTTTCAGCAGTAAGCTGCTGAAAGAAATAAAAAATTAAGGAAAGAAGTCTATACCATTTCAGAGTATTTTTAAAGGATATACTTTTGCACATGAAAATCAGAAAAATAATTGTTAAATGGCATATTTTTGAGTAATTTATTTCTTCCCAATCACTTCAATCTGAATCATAAGTAAACTTCAGTAAAATGAAGTTGAAATTGTTGTGTTTCTTCATATTAAAAAAGAAATTGTAACAGCATATCGGCATTTATGTGGTCACATATTAACCACAAGGAAAAGCCAACCAGCAAATCATATGTGATTCAGTTGAAATTAGTGGGTGTATAGATGTAACTACTTTTAACTGTAATAAGAACATTTAATGCAAAAAGCCTGCCAATAACAAAATTTTCATACCAATGCAGGTTTGTTGCACACATGTAAGATTTTGTGGCAGTCCATTCCAAGCACATTGTTAGTACCTTCAGCTGGTACTAATTTAACTGTGAAAGTCAAATGTGCATTAATTTTTTCAACTGAGCAGATTCATAGAATAATAGAATCATACAATATTTCAGGTTGGAAAGGACCCATAAGGATCGAGTCCAGCTTGCTGTTGCTCACAGGAGTGCCTAAAACCATATGACTAAGAGTGTTGTCCAGACACTCTACGAACTCTGACAGGCTTGGTGCTGTGACCGCTTCCCTGGAAAGCCTGTTCCACTGACTGACCATCCTCTCAGTGAAGAACCTTTTCCTAATGTCCAATCTGAACTTTGTCTGATGCAGCTTCATTCCATTTCCTTGTGTCCTATCCTTGGTCACCAGAAAGAGGAGATCAGCACCTCCCCCTCCACTGCTCCCCCTTGAGGAAGTTGTAGACTGCCATGAGGTCACCCCTCAGCCTTCTCTTCCCAAAGCTGAACAAAACAAGTGACCTCAGCTGCTCCTTGTAAGTCTTGCTCTCGAGGCCTTTCACCATCTTGATTACTCTGCTCTGGACACAATCTAATAGTCTGATGTCCTTCTTATAATGAGATGTCCACAACTGCACACAGTACTTGAAGTGCGACCACAGCAGTGCAGTGTCAAGTTGGACAGTTACCTGTCTTCACCAGCTAGCTGTGCTTTGCTTGATGCCTCTGGGACACAGTTGTGCCTTTTGGCTTCCAGGACACATTGATGATTTACATTCAACTTGCCATCACTTAAACCCCCAGATCTCTTTCCGCAGGGCTGCTCTCCAGCCTCTTGTTCCCCAGTATGTATGCATAACCAGAATTAGCCCATCCCTGTTGGAGAATTCAGCACTTGGCGCTTGTTGTAATTTCATACTGTCAGTGGTTGCCTTCTAGTCTCTCTACCCTCAAGGGATTCCACAGCTCCATCTCATTTAGTATCACTGGCAAACTTAACAAATGTATATACAGTTCCTCTGTCCAGATAATTTATAAAAACATTAAACAGCACTGGTCCTAAATTTGAGGCCTGGAGAATCCTGCTGGTGACTGGCCACCAGTCTGAAGCAACCCCATTTACAGTAACTCTTTGAACACACCTTGTCAGTCAATAGTTCACCCAACATATTATGGACCTGTCTGTTTTTGGGACAGGATAACATTGTACAGGAACATGAAAAAAATTGAAATCTTCAACATCATAAAAACCAGAAAGGTCAAAGATAGTGTTTTGACTGCACATTTCTTATCTTAAAATGTTCTACTAGGAGCTCTATGTCTGCTGACTTTCAGTATTAGTTCACAGAGGAAAGATGGTTGAAGCAGAATTCAAGAAAGAAAGACGGTTATTAAGTTAGTGTTTTGCTTTTGGCTTGTGGGATTTCTCTCCTTCCCTCCCCCCTGTCCCCAAAGAAACCAGTGTAGGTGGAGTAATTTTGTCGTTGCTGAAAAAATTTGAGTACATTTAACAAATGAATTGCTATAACAATGCTTAAGGATGCGTAACTGCCATTTTCTATAAAATACAGTCTCCAATAAATGACGTGTGTGTGTGTGTGCACATGCTTTTCAGTTAGTTAAATTTGACCTAAGCACTAAAGCGGAGAAAGATTTCTCTTCCCTAAACCTTATTACTTTTAGCAGCAAAATTGTTTGATGTAATAAAAGGTTTTACTTTATCCCAGCAGTATTTTCTAATTAATGATTCAAGTGAACTCTAAGGATTTTAAATATCTAATTCCTTTCTTACTATACACATATTTACAAAACAGTTTGTACAGCAAACTAGAAAATCATATAAAACGCTTCTTTCTTGAGATTTTCAATCCTATTCATAGTTAGAGATATATATTTTTATCACAAGAGGTTTTGGACATTTTTTACTTGCCACCTTGGGTTAGTCTTTTTCCTAGAACACCCAAGCCTAGCACATTGTTCAGTGCAATGAGGCAGTGATCAGAAGCAGTGCACGCTACAGAGAGAACACAGGCAGTTAAACATTGAACATTTTATGTAATCCATCAGTGTAGGTGAGTAGACTCTTGGCTGACATCCACCTATCTAATAATATATCATCATTGGAATAAGTAGGAAGTAGTTGAGGAAAATGCTGCTGTGCTATTTTGCAACATTCTACCAAAACACATTAGCCCAACTTCCACTATTAATGTAATTGTATTAGGGAGTGTATTGTACACTGATATTTAAAATTGTTGTGGTAGCCATTGTAAAGATCACAAGTTCATTCATGGGTTCTAGGATAAGTTGAAGGTGGAAATGAATGAAATGAATTTTCCATTTTATCTGCACAAAACTTGAAAACTTACTTCCCATAAGAATCCACTTTGAATAATTAGAAATTCTAGAGTTTTTGCTTAAATTAGAACCGTCAGAGTAAATAAACTGTTCTCCATTTCTAAAGCAGTGCATTAGTGAGCATTAGCTGGTGAATAAATAGAATGTAGAGAGTACGTACAGTTGAGAAAGGCAGCTCAAGAGAATAAGGGGAGGGGATGTTCTTTTTTTTTTTTCTTCCCTTTAGTGCAAAAGATAATGGCATCATGTTCAAAATGTATAGCAAACTGGAACAACATTCATTTATTAGAATTTCACAGAAAATACCATTATAGATTTCCAGGATCTGAGGTCTTCAGAGAGTTTTTGTTTTGACAGACTTGATGGTGATGGGATGGAGTAGATATATGAAAACGTGGAAAGAATATGACCCAATAATGTACACATTTATTAAAAGAAACCTAATAAAATATGTATTTTTCATGAATGCATGCTTCATCCTTATCCCTGTGCAGAATGAAAAAGTGTTGCATTTTAATTTAAATATTTTAGTTACATTTGCTTTGGAACTTGCTATAGTAAATTAAAAGCATTTCCCTCAGCAGACTAGCAACTGTCATCTGTTTAAAAAAAAAAAATGGTTGAAGGAAATTGACTGTGTTTTCATTAAAGACAGACAAGAAAGGGTTTCAGTGAATCTACATATGTAGCTGTAACTCAAATATACTCAGAGGAACACAGGTTAATTATTCATTTATTCTTCTGTCACTTTATTTTGTACATTTGCACTGTGATTAATTGTGTTCTGTTCCTTTTGATTAACAGAAAACAGCGACATAGATGAGGAGACTATGAAGGCAAACTCTCAGGGGTTTATTGGATGTCTGTCTTCAGTACAGTTCAACCACATTGCTCCTTTGAAGGCAGCACTGCACCACAGCAGCTCAGCCCCTGTGATTGTAAAGGGACGCTTCACTGAATCCAACTGTGGTACTTTAACTGGAGCTGACTCAACATCAAGTGAAACAACCCATTCACTTGCAGGTAGCATATGGTTATCACTTGTTCTGATCTTTGAAGTAAAATCTAAATAGAGTACTCATGATCTGAATCATAACTGGTTTTGGTTTGGTTTTTTTTTGGTTTTTTTTTTTATCCCTGTGGGCTGACATTTCAGGCATAGCTTGAAAAAGAATTCCCTTTCATATGTACTTACTCCCTTTTCTCTAGCCTTTCTCTTTTCCTCTGAATGTTTAAAATTTTCTCTTTATCTCTGCAAAGCACCATCTACATCTCTGTTCTTTGCAAGCTTACAGACCCACACTGGCACTGTATTATACTGTACCTAAGCTGTAACCATGTAAGAATTTCTTGAAAACCCTTCTATTTGTCTGTCACTTTCCTTTTTTTCTGCTGCAGATCATTCTGGAACGATAGATGAGGGAGAGCCCTTAGCTAATGCAATCAGAACTGACTCTGCAATTATCGGAGGTAATAGGGACTATAACAACTTCATGGGAACATTTTTATTCCAATAACCGTGAGTCTTTCAGTGCTAAAGTGAAGTCAATTTAGTTTTGTGTGCATAAGGAAACTAGTAAAAAAGGCTTCATTTTATTACAAGACAAAAATCAAGCGTTGTTTTAAAATGCGATCAATAGCTCTCATTTTCTTATTACATAAATTTATGTCACCAGTGTTTCTGTACATTGGAACATTCTGCTGAAATACAAGATACTAACAACAGGTTTCCAACCTGCCTAATGATTTAAAAAAGTACTTGGATATGGTGTGACAAATAACATATGTTTAAGAAAGAACAATCTTTTCTTCGTGACTAAGACAAAAAATTACCCTTTGCTACTCAATCAAGTTCAAAATCTTTAATAGTTCTAAGCAACACAGATTTTTCTTGAGAAAATGAGTTCTAACACTGCTTAAATCAATCCTTTGACAGACTGAGACAAGTTTCATTCTGGTTCTGCATTTTGGAAAGCAATGTACTTTTCGACAGACTATCACTTGCATTGATTAACAGATAAAAATAAAATGCATGTTAAAATAATAATAGTAAAAAATAATTACTGTTGATTTGAAATACCATTTCCCCTCCATTTTCTTACTATTTATTTTGACCACTTTTATCAGCTCAAATAGAACTACAAATGATCATTCACAAACTTCTTTCAAAACGATTTTTAACAGAGGTATAGAGGAAGAACCATGTGCAGTTCAATCACTCCTGAAGTGAATGTGTTGACAATCCCTTTACTTTTTATACCTTCCAGAACAAATGCGGTATAAAGCTTAGGACAGACATCTTGAGCTTAAAGTAGAGGACTAATAATCAGGATATGCAGGTTCCATTACTGTGTCTTTCTGATTGACTATCTTTAAGTCAAGATCCGTCTCTGTTGTAGAAGGGAAGCCTACCAGTTCTGTTTCTTTAGCAGGAATGAAAGGTACTCGAGTGAGCCTTAATAGGAACGGTCTGGGATTGGGGAGCCTCAGGAGAATTTCAGCTCCTGTCACCGGTATTGGAGCAAGTGTATGGCTATGTCAATTCAGTTTTTTTCACTCAAGGAACAGTATTGTTTCTTGTGACAGTCTTCCCCTGTGACAATGTCTGGTGGTATCATCTTCGCTTGGGAGGAGGTGACAAGAGGAAACTTGTTTTCAGTCATGAAGATAGTATTTTCACAGTATAATTCATTGTTTCAATTTCCATTAGTTACTTCAACAGAAAGAGGACAGGGGGAGGGGAAGGTAAGTCAACCCCTCCATCTTTTAAATTCTGAATAGTTTCCTTTCAAAGGGTTTTAAAAGCCTCAGCTGACAAATGACACAGTGGGATTTAGCAGAACAAAGCTGCCAAGGCTTCTCACTGAGCATAAAAGCATTTAGGTCTATGGAAGGTGGAGTTAAGATAAGAACCTGCAGTCACATCTGTCTCTGCCATTTAAATAATGGTGCCTGCTATGGTCAGTGCCTGCCAACACCACACTGCATGGTCAGTGACCGTTAACATGGTAGTGCTAAAGATATTGAAATAAGAGGTAATAAAACCTAGAAACATCCTTGCTTTTAGAGTGATATTTGTGTCTGTATATTTTTATACACACAAAGTTCGACAATTTTACTGAATTCAGTGAAGTCAGAATTTAAAAATATGGTTTCTGAGTTCTTCTGCGTGTCTAACTTTGACAAGAATTACTTAGCTGTTTCAAAAGATAAGTATAATTTTACTTAAGTATCAATACATAAAGATCACTTTATTTACTAGGTAATTTAGTGTGGGTGAGCATTTTTAAGTGTACTTACAACAAAGTCATTTTTGAACTTCAAGCTACAATAGTTACAGTCTTTTTAAGATAATAACCTCACAATTTAATGTTATTAAACACATCTGGGCATATGCAATCACAATTTTCTACTGCTTAACTATTGTTGTTTAAAAGTCAAAATAAAGCAAGCCATACAATGCTCAGTGAAAGTTTAATGTGCATACCCTTAAATGCATATAACTGAGAACTGTATCAATTCAGACACCTCAGACAAGGCAGCTTTACAGACAAGCCCTTACAGGGGCCGTGTACTGTGACTGTGAACTAAAGAAATGACAGTTCTATTTAATCTATATAAGAACAAGCTTTATTCACTTTATAGATTCTGTTCCAGAGAATAAGATACCACAGAAAAAAGTTTGTATTCCTACCATTAGAAGGGTAGGCAAGGACCTCAGAAGGCAAAAGCAGGAACTAGGAGAATGAAGAACTGCCCACGGTAGGAGAAGATCAGGGTTGAGACCAACTAAAGGAACCTGAAGGTGCCCAAGTCCATGGCACCTGGTGAGATGCATCCACAAGTATGGAGGAACTCACGGATGACATGGCCAAGATACTATCCACCATATTTGAGAAGTTGTAACCGTCCAGTGAAGTTCCCACTGACTAGAAAAGGGGAAACATAACCCCCATTTTTAGAACATGAAAAAAGGAAGATCGGGGGAACTATAGACCAGTCAGCTTCACCTCTGTGTTGGGCAAGATCGTGGAGCAGATCCTCCTGAAAACTACGCTCAGGCACATGGAAAATAAGGAGGTGATTGGTTACAGCCAACATGGCTTCACTAAGGGCAAATTGTGCCTGACAAATTCGGTGGCATTCTATGACAGGGTTACAGCATCGGTGAACAAAGGAAGAATGACTGATGTCATCTACCTGGACTTGCGTAAAGCATTTGACACTGTCACACATGACATCCTTGTCTCTAAACTGGAGACATATGGATTTGACAGATGAACCACTCAGTGGATAAGGATTTGGCTGGATGGTTGCACTCATAGTTCCAGTCAATGTCTTGATGTCCAAGTGGAGACCAGTGATGAGAGGGGTTCCTCAGGGGGTACTGGGACCAGCATTGTTTAACATCTTTGTTGGAGACATGGACAGTGGGATTGAGTGCACCCTCAGCAAGTTTGCAGATGACATCAAGCTGTGTGGTGTGGTTGACACGCTGGAGGGAAGGCATGCCATCCAGAGGGACCTTGGCAGGCTTCAGAGGTGAACCCATGTGAACTGCATGAAGTTCAACAAGGCCAGTTGAAAGGTCCTGCACCTGGGTCAGGGTGGAGAATGGATTGAGAGAAGCTCTGAGGAGAAGGACTTGAGGGTGTTGGTTGATGAAATCTCAACAGTATCCATCAACATGTTCTTACAGCCTAGAAAGCCATTTATATCCTGAGCTGCATCAGAAGAAGTGTGGCCAGCAGGTCAAGGGAGGTGATTCTTTCCCTGTACTCCACTCTCATGAGACCTTACCTGGAGTTCTGGAGCCCCCAACATATGGACAGGATATGGAACTGTTGGAGTGAATCCAGAGGAGGGCCATCAAGATGATCGGAGAGCTGGAGCACCTCTCCTATGAAGGCAGGCTGAGACAGTCAGGGTTGTTCTAGCCTGGAGAAGAGAAGGCTCCAGGAACACCTTCTTGCAGCCTTCCAGTACCTAAAGAGGGTCTACAAAAAGTTGCAGAGGGACCATTTACAAGGGTATGTAGTGCTAGGACAAGGAGTAATGGTCTTTATGCTGAAGGAGGGTAGATTTAGATTATATATAAAGAAGAAATTGTTTACTGTGAGGGTGGTGAGACACTCAAACAAGTTGTCCAGAGAAGTTCCCCCCCTCCCTGGAATTGTTCAAGGCCAGGTTGTATGGGGCTTTGGGCAATCTGGTCTAGTGGAGGGTGTATCTTCCCAAGGTAGGGGGGTGGACACTAGATGATCTTTGAGGTTCCTTCCAACCCAACCCATTCTATGATCAAGAGTGGCTGCTTGTATTAAAGAATGAAAAAAAAAATTTACAAGTGCTGAATTTTGGATGGTTTGGGTTTTTTACAGAGCTAAGGGAATACGCATTTTTATTTTTCTTGCAGTAGTGGCCAAGTTATGCAGCATATTGTTCCTTTATCTAGTACAGCTGAGACACTGCGTTACAACTGTTTCCCAGACTGTTCAGTGCTTTTTTCCTCCCTGCAGCCTAGTTTTGCTTTCTGTCTCTTTGACAAGCACTTTCTGCTTTGCTTCTGTTTCTCCTCCAATTCCTCTCCTGCCAAAAATCTGACTCATGAACTTGAGGGCCTGAAACCATCAAAAGGGGATGAAGGAGGAAGAGGGGAGATGGGATGGAAGTCTATAGGGTCATGCTTATCTCTGTGGGAAATATCTTTTTCCTTACTGTTCCTAATCTGCTGTCCTAGATGCCAGCAGATTTACCAGATTGACCTGGTAAAAATTCAATAAATCTTAAATAATTGCCTTTAAAACTAATTGCCTTTAGTCTCTTATGTGTTAGGTATGTGGCACATATGGTACTTGACCAGATGCCTATATAAAGCTTATGCTCCTGCCCCTTTGCTTTCTAACTGATCAGCTAGAACACCATAATCCAGGTGGCTGTACTGATAATGACTGCCAGATGTGGTTGTTAAAGCTATTGCAAAAGTAAGCTTGCTCACTACCATCTGTGTAGGCAAGGACCTTGTTTATCTATGAACCTAACGTCATGTAGTCATGCAAAGCAAAAACACACCTACAATGTCAAAACAAGTGCCACAAACCTGAAGAAAAGGAGTCAAGCCTATATTATTTCACCCTGAACATGAAGTGAGACTTGATTTTAGTATTTAGTATTTTAACCAATGTCTATTCATTATAATGAGGCAGTTACAGAAGTGTGAGCTCTAGCTAATGCAGATCATGAAGACTTCTTCACTCCCTTATGATGTACCAGAGGCAGTCAAATGGATTTAAATCCCATTTAAATGGGATTTTCTTCCACGAGACAAAATAAAACATTAGAATTTCTGTCCCATTTGACCTTACGATAAGTGGCTATAAACACTGGCCAACCTCCACTTACGAACACTGAATTTCCACTATGAACTACAGGGACTCCACTGAGTCCCTGTGATGAACTGTTTCACATTTTCTTTAATAAATTCTCCTCATTACCTGCATTGTTTAGTAGGAACCTGTGGTCTTAAGTAATTTGTGTGGAGTACTGGATATGAACAGTACTAATTCTGTGCAACAATTTTTACTGAAAAGGGTCTGAGGTTTGACTTTGTAGTGTAAGCAGGCAGAGCTGATAGAGGATGTGGTTCAGAATTCCAGATTGGTACCTTTATCTTCAACCTTTTCTGCTCTGCCTCTGCTCTCCATATTCCTTCCCCAGACATGGAGCAGTGGCAGGACAGCTGTTTGGCAGATGAAAGCTGATGATGGAACACTTGTCCCCTTCCTTCCTCGTGCCATGTGGTGTGAGAAAGGGTCTTGAGTAATGTGAGTGACTGAGTAAAGGCAGAGTACTTTGTTCAATACTCATAGGAGTTGGGCGAAAGGAGAAAGTTATAACAGTGCCTTTT
Source organism: Psophia crepitans (assembly GCA_013399095.1). NCBI lineage: Eukaryota > Metazoa > Chordata > Aves > Gruiformes > Psophiidae > Psophia > Psophia crepitans. Next base: position 99,214 of record VWZZ01002804.1, read on the forward strand.
GTGCTGTCCCACTCTCTGGCAGGGAAGTTCCTGAAGGACAGCTCCTCAAATCTTCAGTGGATTGAATTCCCAGCCTGGCAGAGAGCTAGGGGCTGATGGTGAAAGAAGAAAGGAAAGCCTTCTTATCTAGAGTGCCCCAAGGCCCCTCCTGGTCTTCCTTTTAAAAGTTTCCTAAACTATAGTATTTTGTGGCATTGATTTTTTATATTAGTATTGTGCAAAATTTCAAAATAATCACCATGAAACCTATACTACAGTTCTGTTTCTCGACTGAAAGTTGCTACGGCTTCTTATTTCTCAAGCTTCTCTGCAGCCCTCTCCACTATATGATGGAGTGATTCCTTCTTTGTCCTACTGATTGGACCATGAGTTATTATTTGTCTATCCTTTCTCTTGACTTTTTTTTCTTTTCTTCCCCTAGGTGTGATAGCAGTGGTGATATTCATCCTACTTTGCATCACTGCCATAGCCATACGCATTTATAAAAAAAAAGGCACATACTCAAAGAATGAGGCAAAAGGATCTGAAAATGAAGACAGTGCTGACTCTGCACTGAAAAGTGAGCTCAGCATGCAAAATACAGCCAGTGAAACTCAAAAGGAATACTTCTTCTGATTGGCATTCATGATTCAACTTAATGTAATAATGTGCCAGTTTGACTTTCTTGCTAAGCCAGGGGCTCTCAATGGACAGAAAAAGGTCTTGCGCTCTACACTAAATGCAAAGGATTTGAGACTTATTATAGTGCATATGTTCAGTCTCAGTGATTGCTATAGGGGCCTCTTTAAATTACATGCATTCCTTAGCTATTATACCGTAAATGCATTTTATGTAACAGTGAATTAGATATTGTAACCAATTTCATTGTTGGTAGTTTCCGACTGTTCTGATGTGACCTTCTACAACTGGAGTTTAACGTACATACTGAATATGATTTTTGAATGGGAAAAATGTTAAAAAGTTATTAATATCTTTTTATTTAAAATTTGGTTCTGGGATTTTGTTCAAGGTGAAAGGTGGATTCTAATATTTTGTGTTACTTAAAAAATTCTACTGTGTTGCATTATAGTGATTCTTCTTAATTCCTCAAACTGAAAATGCCTTTTGAACTGTTGTTGGCTGGTGTCAGCATCTGCTTGTGAGCCATGGAGTTTGGTGTCCAAAACAAACTGTACTTCTTTCCCCTGGGATGTGAACAATGTCATCACTAACCTTTCGTTTTGGCAAGCTTAGCAGGACTTAAAAGTGAAGGGTGTACAATGTGTTGAAATATTGTAAAATCTCTTTTGTAATAGGTTTTCACTTAGGGTCAGGTGATGGCACCAAGAGACTCATGCACATTATAGACATTTTAAATAAAATTGGGATCACAAAAGGCAAGGCGTTTGACTGAAAAAATCTAGTTATATATAAAGAATACTTACATCTGTGAGTGAAAATACAAAATGATCAAGGTTACTGTCCCTGGGAATTAGTAATGCTTCTTCTGTCATGAAGTAATGTTTTGTGCACTCTCTCTGAAACACTGTATCTATGATCTGCTCCAGACTTCAAGATTGAGTTGTTCTAAATTATAGAAATTATAGAATAATTATAGAATTTATTTATGATTATTATGACAATAGAAGAAGGGCATTTAGAGTCTAGCACAGTGGCTGCTACTTCAATATTTTTATTCTTCACCCTTAATAGTACCTACTACACCTCCCCTAGATAAGGTCTGATTATATCAAAATTAAACAGATGTTTACTATCGTGACAGAGTAAATGACAGCTGTCTATGATGTTCTATAAACACATTATCAGATATGAAGGGTAGGTTTAAGTTGTCTATACAGAAGACTGTAAGGTTGCTTTAGACACCATAGGGTATCTGATAATACCACTATCATATTGTGGGCATGTCATGAGTTCTACAGTGGATATATGTCTTTTTGAAGAGACACTTGGAATCGGTTAGAATACCCCAAGGCACCAAGAATACTGCCAGATACCAATATTTAGGTAACTGACTGCCACACAAAGGATTTCTTCGTTTTCCCTAGACAGAAAGCTGTGTGCCTAGAGCTTGGACATGAGGAAAGAATCAAGAATTCTGTGCCCTTTTAGTCTTGAGTTAAAATTTAGAAAGCTTTCCAAACTGATTTATTGCTCCCATTTAAAACAGTGATAATAGCCATTGCTTTTCTCGTTTTTCAGTGAGGAGAAACAAAGCTAGACCCTAAACTGTGAAGTTTAGAAAGTGTTTATCATAGATGCCCATGAACATACTAAAGACATGGAAACCTGGCATGGTGTGCCAAAATCTTTAATATGTAAATTTCTTTACATAAATGGTATTTGTAAATATAAATGTCCAGCAAATATAATATTTTAAAGCTTTTTTTCTTCCATCATTCTTTACTTTCAATTTTCAGAATTCAGGAGTTCTTTTTTTTGCTTCTTTCTGTAGAGCTTTTACTTCACTGTTAGGAAAAAAAATACTTCTTTTATTTTGGTACCTGGGGGATCTGCAATCATAAATTGTTCAAATTAAGATGCACTGCTTTCTTGTTCTTGTTTTTGCAATTCTGCATGCATATCTGGTAGATCTATCAGGCTGAGGAACTAGAATCAAGAACTGGATATCCATGCTGTGTATATGTTGGTGTATTTGCTGATAGTTTGGTCCATGACAATAGGTCACCTTTAGAAAGGACAGAACATGGTGAGGGAATGACACTGGACTGTTCCTGATAAGTGATATGGGTAAGAACACCATATTTTGTGGATGGGGAGCGGAGGAGATGAAAGCCTCACATGAGTGATGAGAAGATGACCTTGAATATTTACGTTTGCTACTTTGGACCCTCTCAGTCTAGCTAGTTACTTTGAAGTGAAAGTGATGCTTCCTTCTTTACAAGGGTCTGACCTAAATTGCATTGAATTCAAGAGGAGCCTTTCCACAGATTTTTCTCTAACTCAAACCGTCTGTGTCATAACAGACTTTCCCTTCCTGTGATAGATATGTCAATGTCCACTTTTTTGTGCCACATACCAACAAATATCAACTCCATTTTTGTCAGTGTGGGATGCAGTAATTGTGTGGGACAAAACTTGCATAACGATGTTGATTTAATACATCAGATCACCAAAATGGACATTGTGATTGAATCATAAAAGACAGACTATTCATATGAGAGTTACCTATATACTAACCTAATGAAACCTGAAGAGTACCCACACGAGGACAAGTTGGAAGTATGCACACCTAACTTTTCAATCACTTGTTTTTACTTTTATTTCCTTGTTAATTTTTACTTTGTGTCTTGATGGAGAGAAAGGTCTCTTCCCTTACTCCTTTTTCTTCCAAATGCATAATTTTTTTCTTTCCCTATTCCTTAGAATTTTTAAAAGCAACAGGAAGGGAAAAGCTGAGTAACACCCCTATTTCACAGACTAATTAAAAAGGTGGAGGAAGGTAAAAATGCCTGTGTGAATGGCACGTGATTTCTTTCAAAGACATTTTTAAGGATTTTATTATGTGAAAGATTCTAAGGGGAAAAACAGAAATGGATTTTGTTGAATGTACAACTGTCTGCAAATTTGTAACATACAATAATTATGTCTCTGAAGATGCAAATGCCCATTTTCATCTGTAGGAAGATCATATATTTGTCACCTGAATCCAAAATATACAGGTTCATAATCAATGAAGCAGCATTTTCCATTTCTTGCTGCATTTCTATGGGTACAAAAAAAATGGTGCACCGAAGTGCACTGAGACATCATATAACATTGTGCTCTCCCTTTTTTGATTCTCTATTCCAATGTGTGACCTTTCACCTTTCTGTTAATGAACACTTTTTAAAATAAAGTGAGGAAAATATTTTTTAAAAAAATTTGTATTAAAAAGTTTAAAACTGACAACAATATACTGATTTTTTTTTAAACAGTAAAAATATGTAGAAGTGCACATAATATATTCGTGAGTGTGGTTATTTATAGATATTACTTAGTGCTAATGTAACAAATTTAGTATGCATTGACATATTTTCCATGGCAAATATATACATATATATTTAAGTATACTAGAAAATACATAGCAGCATGTATGCTGGCACATTTTTAGAATATTGTGTGGGTGCTAGCTACAAAGGGCTTATAATTATTTATGTACTCAACATTTAGTTCATAAATATGATTTAGTCAGGTTTTGGGAAAACATTTTCTAATACATCCACTATTATGTAGATGAAGAATATGTAATATGCTAAGTGCACAACTTAACATGAATTGTACTAACAGTCAAAATAAATTTACAGCACCATTATTCGTGGCAGTGATGTACAAGAAAAAAAAAACATGTAAATGACAAACCAGATAGAATTCCTGGGAGGAATCAGCTGCATAGATTAGAGTACACAGATTTAAATTTAGATGCCAGGAAGTCTGCAGCACCAGCATGAGGTAAAATTAAAAGATGCAATTATTGCAGGTCAGTAGAGGAAAATATCCTTTTGAAATAAAATTAATTATCTTTAGAAGTAATAGTAACAGTTCATACTCAAGGCACAGTTGTAGCTGTGCAAGCCATGTGATATCACAGGGGAAGAATGTTCTTTGTAAGAGAAAAAATATTTGCTAAGTCAGAAAACTTAATACTGAAAAAGCATGTCCTAATCTCTGGGGTGCAATGCACGTTCTCTGCAGTGAGCATGCAGAAATACCATATCTTTTCTATCAAATCGAGCTCCAAATTCTGTAGCCAAAACTATAACAAATCCACAGTGTTTCTGATCATTTAATGAGATTGTGCATCATCAAGAAGGAATAAAACCAAAAAATCCTACAGAAATGAGCGCGGACTAAAAAGGTACAGGTGTAAGGATACTGCGTAATTTAATTTTTTTTTTTTTTTTAAAGTACACTCAAAAACATACTTGGAAGAAAAAGGAAGAGAAAGGAACTTCCTTTTACATTTACTCTTTTTAGAACCTCATCTTTGAGATTTTTGGTGGTGTTGGGAAGGAGAGTTTTGATGGGTTTGTGTACAGAAAGTGTTAACGCTACTAAGAAACAGAAAAACAAACTAAAGGTACTTACAGGCTTTGCTTTGCTAAGGAGCCATGCTCATCCTCATTCTTGATGGCCTGTCTAAAAAATAATGTTTGACAACAACTCACACTGTTCTTTGGATATATTGTCAAAACCTCTTAATCTTTGACCTTACCATTGTTAAGAAAAAAGTCAAATATCACAATTGGATTGCAGGGAGGTGGATCCCTTTCCTTCAAACACTGACATAAAATCTCATTTAATTTCATATGAGTTTCTAACTTCCATCTATGCTGAAATTCTGATGTTTCTAATACTTTCTGTAAATAACACTGAATAAATCATGCCTAAAGTCCTTATTAAATAGCATGGTACATCCACTGTAAAAATCTTCATAAACTTGTGAGCAAATGTGAGTGCAAGTGCATGTGCGTACACACACACAAATGTAAATGAGCTATGTAGCTAGAGCTAAGATTCTTTAGACTTTGTCATTTTCTTTGTATTATGTAAAATACTGAAAAATAGTCCAGAGATCATAGGCCCCATCACCCCTAATGTCGGAAAGATATCCAACCCATTTCACAAAATATTTAAGATTTCCCAGGTTGTTAACTGGCTTTTAGGAAGCATCAGGACTCATGCCTTGAAATTAGGCAAGGCAGTGGCCATCAAAGAGACTTCTAAATCTACAGAAGAAAAACAGCTACTCAAAATCCTGTTGAAGTCCAAGAAAATTAACTCAACTGAAAACAGCCATCGTAAAATCTTCAGGATTATACATTAAAAATCAAAACCATCCCTCACTACACAATATAAATTCAGTGATGGACAACTGTTTATAAAGTATTTAAGTAATTAACAGACTTTTGGTACATTTTTCCAATAAAATAAGTGTATTGATCTCTGGGGAGCCCAAGAATATCTATCCCACCCTTAAGGGTATGGCCTTGAAAAAAGCCATACTCTCTGTTTGTACAATGGTGAGAAAATGCTGAAGTTTTGACTAGTTTGCTTTATTAATATTTCTGAAGCCCTTTGAAGATGGAAGCCTTTATGTAAATGGGCAACATCATAATAAAAATGAGATTCTATCTTTATTTTGAAAATAATCTCATAGTAAGTAGCATTAACTACATTTATTTTAATACATTTAGTTCAGGACATGGTCATTTTTCTTTCAGTCAGAAAACATTTTCCTGTTCTTTTCTGCATATAATGACATGAATAAAGAGGAGAAAAACAGACCTTGGACTATTTGGTGTAACATACATCTGATTGCATGTCTTCTTTTATCAGCAAATTAATGCCTAGAACATTTTCATCTAACTAGATGGGTAATAGTTGAACTAAACAAGATAGGTGTCATACAGATAAATGTAAATCTTAGATTATAGCAACACATCAAATTCTTACAAAATGTCTCCTACTAATTGTTTAGCTCAAAAGGAACATCACATGTATATATTTTAAGTGTAATTCCTGGTTTCTTCTTAGTAGCTTCAGTTGCGTCATTTACCCTATTTGCAACTATTTTTGGTCACCACAGAGTTGCTCTTCTAATCACCAGTAACTGCTAGGCTTACTTTTTTTTTTTTTTTTGGTTGACAGGATGAAAAAATTATTATATTCTAATACCTTTAAATCTATTGTATATCCAAATACTCCTTATCTAGATAAAATAATATTGTGTGTATATAAATGTGCATGTTCTATATGAAGCAGCAAATCTAAAAGTAATCATCCACTGGTTTGGGCTTTGGGCTGGGTTTTTTTGTTTGTTTTTGTTGTGCCCTCCATTTTCCCCCCTCCCATGTTTGGTAAACAAAGAGGTGATTGTTACTTTTATCTTAATCACATACAGTTGTGAACAAATTATTTTAAAAGGATGCGACAGGTTGTTAATATTTAATTGTAAACTTCAGACACTCTTAGTAATAAAACATTTAGAATTTTTATGTAGTTGCAGCCGCAAGATACAACTTCTTGCTTGTCTAGTTGAAAACATTAGTAAACACTTAATTTATTTTTTTCCCCATTAGATTCAATAGCACTAGAAATAGAGGTTTACATCATCTCAAAAAGAGTAGTCACTCAACCATGGTCACCCCCACTATGGAAATTAAAAAATTTTATCTGCAAAATAATATTTACAGATAGGGTCAAGAAGTCCTTTAGCAGTTACTGTGTTTTTATTGTAAAACACACCGGACCTTGTCCTCACACAGCAAAAACTTCCCATAAAATTAATATTTAAATGCATTGTTTACTGTTGTGATCTGTAAATCAGCAAGTCATATTTGCATTATTGGTGTTGTGTTGCTAAGATTTTGTCTCTTTGATATTCAAGTTCATAATATGCTCATGTCCGACTCAAAGTAATTTTTCATTAATTCATGGCATAGACATAAAAGTACTATCTTTCAGGTCCTTCTAGAAAGTAGCAGTTAAGTATAGAATAGAATTTTTTAAATGTGTCATATATTCCTTTACATTAGACAATGACAAAGTTCATTTATCTTTACAGAACATACTGTGATGGCTTTATGGTTTATTCCCAGAATACATAATGGAGATAAAAGGCAAAATTCGTAGAAAGGGAGAACAATATAAACCAGAAGTTTTCTTTGTTGGTAAAACTCTTTTTACAAAAGAGTCCTGAGAATTTTTTTTCTGATACTCTTGTACAGCTATTTTTCAATTCATACGAAGTGTTTATTTGGAATCATGTTATCAAGCACATCTCCTTTCAATTATTTCTTTTGTAAAAACAAGCTATCAGTAATTTTAGTTTCAAGCTGGTATCTAGCTGTCTGTTTGCCTCAATAAAGTACTTCAATCTGTAAATTAAGCACAGCATGAAATATCTAATATGTACCTTCTGTCTGCAAAATAATAGCAATAATTAACAGTCCCTTAAAATAGTAAGATCTTTGAGTGTTGAGAGTTACCATGACAGTCCTATTTTATGATTACAAGTGAACCTATTTAGTTAGAATCCAATTAGGAAAGCTTTAGTAGATGTTTGTTATTCAGTAGTCTAGAATGGTTAAGTGCTACATTTGAAAAATGAAATGTTTTTTTAAATTAGTCAAATAATGCATATTATGGTAGTAATGCTGCCCTTGTGCAGTACCTGCTTGCCCACTGTGGCACTTACTAGTGATTAACAGGCATTTATCCATTACGAGATTCACCTTAGGATTCTGTAGTATACTGTAACATCCTTTAAATATGCTTGCAGTAAGCATGTGCTATTGCTCCACACTAGACTTTTTTACTTCACCTAGGACTTCCCTTATTTTTTGCAGCAGTGTTATGCTCACAATCAAGTAACTAATGGAGAATCTAAAATTTTAATTGCATATAAGGTTGCTGCAATCGAGGTTGCTTTTCCGTTAGGTGGCTGTTGTATTGTCAGTTAGCTCACAATAGGTTAGGTCTGTGGCTATTCCCCTGCACTGCCAGCCAGCACAGATGTCCTGTTTCCATCATGCTGAACTGTGTCACACCAAAATGTATGCATTTCAGTGCCCCTGCACTAAATTCCTGGGAAAAAAATCTTTTCACCTGTCTTTGGTGCACAGGTCTCCCAAGCACAGCATGATCCACTCTAGCTGACCAAATATCTAACTACACTTCTCTGTAGTTCTAATCCCAGCTAGAAGCTAGGAAGAAGCATTCATACTGCTGTTCCTACAGGACATAATGCTGCAAGACCACCTACAGCAGCCACATTTGGATATACCTAGCCTGGAGACTTTTTCTTATTACATGCTTAATAAAGAAGTAAGAAAGTCAAGGCTGGCAACTTCTGCTTCTCCCAGAACCAAGGCACACAACCGGACAGGCTGTCAGCAGGGAGGCTGCAGTGCAGCCAGTGGCTGAGAGCAACCTGGTCTGCCCAGGGAGCTGAGAGGGAAGGTGCGAAGGAGAAGCAGATTATGATGGTTTCTCCTCCTGTTAGTGGAGAGAAAAAACAGCATTGTGACCTTTGGTGCACTCTTTGAAGGCATTTCTAGAGGAAAACAAATAATGAAAAAAAAAAGTAGGAACTGCATACCTCAGCTGAGCACAGCTCCGTCCCTGTAATTGACAACCAGTAGAGGCAGAGCAATGATGCGATACAGCCTCTCCTGAGCGTGTGACACAGTAAGTACAGTACATTTGGTGAGAAGTTACAGTTATCTTACCACCCTTGAACTTCCAGCTGAAGAGTGTATTATTTAAGAAATCTGTATGTGATGCTTTCTAACCACTGGGTTAGGTCAACACTCTTACAGCATGTTAGCTACTTATCTCACGTCCAATTGCTGTTGCTCATGTGCAACTTGGTGTCCACTAGGACACCCAGGTCACTTTTTGCAAAGCTACTTTCCAACTGGATGGCCTCATCATATGCTGGTGCATGGGGTTATTTCTCCCCATGAATGGAGTTTGTATCCATAAATCGATCATGTAAGTTGACTGGATATTTTGAAAATCACACTGTTAACATTATAAGTATCATTAATCAACTAAGTTTCTTCAGAATTTCTTAAAATGTACCTGCTGGTACTTCTCTGTTTTGCTGTTAAAGGCACTTTCTAGTACTGACATGGGTTTTTTTACTCAAAATGGCAAAATTTATTTTATTGTACAGTAATCAGAGCCTATATAAATATCCATCCTGGTTTCCGCTAGAATAGAGTTCATTTTCTTCCTAATAGCTGCTATAGTGCTTGGATTTAGTATGAAAATGATGTTGATAACACACTAATGTTTTAGTAGTTGCTAAGCAGCGTTTACAGTGTCAAGGACTTTTCAACTTCTCATACTGCCCTGTCAGCGAGGAGACTGGGGCTGCACAAGAAGATGGGAGGGGGCACAGCCAGGACAGCTGACCCAAACAGGCCAAATATTCTAAATTATATTGTCATCATGCGTATTATATAAATTAGGGGCAAAACTCTTTGGGGGGTCCACTGCTTGAGGCCCAGCCGAGTATTGGTCAGTTGGTGGTAAAGAATTGTTTTTCGTTTGCATCACTGTTCTTTCTCGGTTTTTATTTCTCTCTATTTTTTATTATTTTCCTTTTCTTTTATTATTATTTATTATCACTATATTATTATTATTGTCGGTGTTGTTATTGGTTTGTTATTATTATTATAATAGTAACAGTCATTTAATAATAAATGTCAGTCGCTGAAGGAGACTGCTC
>VWZZ01002805.1:560-30455 GCA_013399095.1 Psophia crepitans
CCCCGGGGTCCAGGGATTCGGCCCCTCGGCCTGCCCCATCCATCCTCCCAGAGGCCCCGAGGACGTCCCAGGGTCTCCTGCCTCAGTTTCCCCAGCCGGTGGCACCGGGCAGGTTTCTCTCGCCCACCCACGCTGGGGGCGTCAGGATTAATTAGCTGCCGCTCAGCGAAGTCTCCAGGCGCCCCTGAGATCGGTGCCCAGCTGGAAGGGAGAGCCCAAGGGTCCTTGTCCCTCAGGAGGGGCTGGGAGTCACGGATCACGAGGGCAAGGGGGACTGAGAGGGGTGTGAAGGGGTCGGGGCTGGTTTGGGGGCTGTCCCCATCCTGCAGCCCCCTCCCAGCACCCGGTCCTGCCTCCCGCTGCCAGCCCCTGCCAGGTTTCCACGCTCCAAACCCTGGAGCAGAAACCAGCTGCGGGGAAGACAAATAGCCCCATTTTGCATGCTAATGGCAACCCAGCCCCCAGCCACTTCCCAGCTATCTATTTTTGGGTTTCGCTGGAGAAAAAAAATAATAAAAAAATCACTTTTGCCAAACAGTTGGGGTGATGGAGGGGGAAGGGAGGCTGCGGCATCCCAGCTCTCCTCGCCGGGCACCGTGGAGCGAGGGCAAATCCCATGGGAGCGTCCTCAGTGCCAGGGAGGGGTGCGGGACCCCCGATCTCCCCGCTCGGCAGGCGCTGCCCTGAACGGCTGCTCTGCACACGCTCCCCGTGGCAGGCAATCCTGGCATCACCGGCTTTGCGAAGCCCCTCCATGCAACCACGCAGCCGGGGACCGTTTCCCTGCTGGGGCAGGATTTGGCCCCGGCAGAAAGGCCTGTCAGCTCCCCCCAGTCCTCCTGGCTTTTCTGGTGGGGCTATAAAAGATATTGCTGCACCAGCACGTCCGCCCTCCTCTGTACGTCCCGAGCGGTCGCATGCTGCATCCCTGCTCCAGCACATCCCGCGCCACCGACCGCCGGGTGAAACCAGGAGGGTCTTCACTGGGGGGTGGACAAATCTCCGTCCCTGCCAGGGGTGGGAGTGAAGGGGTGGGGGGTGAGGAGAGCCTGTCCCCCTGGCAGCAGCCACCAGGATCCTCCCGAACCTGAAGGGAATGAGGCGGGGCGGCAGGGAAGTGCCCAGCCTCTGCCGAGGCTGTGGCAGCTGCAGGAATTTCACTTTTGGGGGTATTTCCTGAGAAACAGGGCTGAGGTGAGGGATGGTGGCCAGGTGACCCCCGCACGGGGCTGCTGTTAGGGCTGTGAATCTCCTTTACACAACACCGGCACAAATCCAGCCTTTCCACGTGCAGGAAGGTTTCCCCCCTCCCATGGCTGGCCGGCGCACGCAGCACACGCGTTTTCCAACCAAAGAGAAAACACGGAATAATTTATAGGTTGAGGAAAATCAATTGTAAATGATTTTTAATCATCTCTCTGCGTTGACCTGGGATTTGTTACGTACTGGCAAGTGCAAGGGAGAGCCAGCCGGGCACCGGCTGTGCATCCTGCTGACCCCATGCACCGGAGGCACTGGGAGCTCTGGTTTCATCTTCCAACAGTGTTGATGAGGATGCAGGGATGAGTGGCTGAAGATCACTGAGCATCCTCATCAGCGTAGCTCTTGCTCTTTGGACACCCCCATGGGGTTCTCCTGGGGTTTCCCTTTGCTACCTGAGCCCTGGCACTGGGCTGCTGCAGGAATGTAGCCGAAAGCCCCGTGGGGTAATTAATCAGCAGTTGTTCTGATTAATGCAGCCAGGGGACAATTGGGTGGGAAGCCAGGGGGTGAGGAGAAAGTCCTGAGCTTCTCCTCAAGTCACGGCAAAGTGGGGTGGGCATCAAGTGAGAGGTGGCTGGTCCCCGCGGTGCCGCGGTGGGAAGGAGCGGGGCACCTGCAAATTGCATGTTGCCGGCATTGTTCTGCCCCTCAAAACCGCCTTGAAATGGGGTGAGAAGCGGGGAGGAGATGCTATCGCCTTGTTCTGTGGATGGGGAGTAAAACCCTGGAGCCACCAACGGCAGCCGCTGTTGGTCACTCCCCTCCCCTGTCACCCTGCTTCTGGTTTGGGACTTCCTGAGCTCAGTTTCTGCACGCCTTGAGAAGAAAAGCGAGGGTGGGCAGGGGATGCTGCGCACGTCGGCGCTGACACACGCGTAATCCCTCACAGAGGCTTGAAAGTGAAAAATAATCACTTAGATGGGAGCGCGAGGCTGAGCTCATTTACTGCGGATCCCGCTGGGGGCTGGGTGGCTCGGGATCCAGCCCGAAGCCGAGTGAGGAGCTGCCCAGCGCGTGGCCGGGGCTGCTGTGGAGGGGTCGCCACGGCCCCCTCGCTCACACAAAGCCGCCTCTGTGTCCCCGCGGAGAGCGGAGGTGGTGGTGGCGGCAGCTTCTCCCAGGACAACGGGAAAACAAACCCCAGGACTCTCCTGAGGCTGGAAATTCGTGTTTTTAAATATCACAGAGCACAGCAAGAATGCAGCCGCAGGGCTGGATCAACAGGGGGGCTCATTCCCAAGTACCACTTGCACCCTGCCTGCAAAACTCCTGCCTGAAAAACCCCTGCCTGCGAGCCCGGAGCAGAAACCCAGCCCCATGCCAGCATCACCTGCCTGTATACTGGTGCCAGTGCCATGCACAGGGATGGGGCATCCCAGGATACCCGGGGAGACTGGGGGTACCCAGAGCAGTGCAGGCTCCTCCACTGAGCCCCGAGAGGTAAAAAACACCAAATTTGGCCACCACAGCCCTGGGCGCGTTCTCACCTGCAGCCAGCATGGTGCTTGCTGGGCGGAGGTGCCGCTGCGCTGTGCTCCCGAATGGGATGGGTCCTTGGGTTTCAGATGTAGAAGTGGGAGAAAAGACTAAAACAGGGGCTGGTTTTTAATCCCTGTTGGCTCAGCTACTAAATTAACACTTTTGAAGCCTGTTCTCACTTGATTATCACCCCGTGCCGTGAAATCCTCTGAAGACAGGATGTCCTACTTAGTGAAATCAACTCCACATTAGGTAAATATACTTCCTGAAATTTTAATTAGTCCCATGCAGTGATGCAGAGGGGCCCTGAGGATGCGTCTGCAGCATCTGCTCCCCTCTGCGCCCCGAGCTGAGCTCCAACACGCGGCGAGGAGCTTCGCTGGAGCCGGCGGTAGGCAGGTGTCGAGCTCCCACCACAGCTGCGAAGGAGCGAGGTGCCTTTGAATGTCTCCCCCGAAGCCACCTTAGATCTCAGAGACAATTAGCAGAGGCTGCTAAAGGATCTTCAACACGGAGCTCACACCCTCAGCAATCGAGAGAGCAGAGCTGGCGTCAGCCAGAGGTTTGCTGGGAATAATCCCCACATGGGAGATGGCTCAAGTGCGCAGGTTGCTTGCCAGCAGCATGCTAATGATGCTGCCCAAACGGCTTTTGTTCAAATCAGCTTTTAATCCAGAGATGTCCAAAGTCAAGAGTTTTTGGAGATGGACCAGCGTTTCCCAAAGTGCCTGGTGATTCGGGCAGCTGGATGAGGTGAGTGCAGAGGGTCCCCATGTCGAGGGCAGTGTGCCTGTGGTCCTGCCTACCAGTGCGCTGGTCCTGGTCCATCTCCAACAGATCCAAAAACCTGCCCGAGCCCCTCCTGCTCCTGGTCTCCATTGCACTGGAGCAACAGGCTCGGGTTTGTGGGGTTTCTGCTCTCTCCGGTCATTCAAGGCATTGCAAGCTCCAACCATGGGCAGGGTGAGGAGTGAAGGTGAAAGTGATGGTGAAGGTGAAAGTGAGGGTGAAGGCCTGCTAAGCATTCCCCAAAACAACATCACTCCCAGTTTTTTCCCAATTCTGTTATTTTTTATGGCTTTGCTTTCCCCGTCTGCTCTGTGCTCCCATCCACGGCTCCTTCCTAAAAAACAGTGTCTCTTTGCCCATTCCCCAGACCCAGGCTGCTTAAATAAAGGGTGACACATTGCAACCACCTGATCCCCCCCTAAGCAACAAGGTGACAACTCTTGGGGGACCCCAGCTAATCCATCCCACTGACCACCCCAGGACCAGCTTTCCCTGCCTCCCGAGAGACACCACCTAAGGTGGCGGCAGAACGCGGAGCACTGGGGTGCACGGGCAGTTTTAAACCTGAATCCCTGATTTTGCAGCCTGACTGGGTGTGCAACCAGTTTCCAGACCCCACACCAGCATGCAGTGGCAATCAGAGCACGGCAAATCAATTCAAGCCCAGCTGTACCTTGCAACGTAAATAATAAATCGGATTCTGTAAGCAATTGAATGCAGCTAGCGAGCCCTGAAATCGGGCTTGAAGAAAGCTGAGACCTTCAGGCTGCTGAGATGGAACGGGGCCGTGGTACGGTCATTAACTTGCTCACGCTGGTTAGCAGCTAGACACTGGAAAACCTTTCCCAGGTGATGGTTTCCATTTGTGCCTATTCTGGGCACTGAAATAACTGCAACAGTGGGGTGATGGTGATACCTGGCCTGGGGGGGGCATCCCTGGTGAGGACAACAGGATCCCACCTGCTCAGGCTTCAGTTATCTAATGGAGAGCAGATGGAGCTGGATGAAATTATTTTGGCCCCCAAAAATTGCGACACATTAAAAAAAAAAGAAACAAAAACTGATGACAATTTTATCAAGTTTCGGTTGGAAGAGGAAAAGCCTGAGCACAGCATCCGACCGCCCCCCTCTGCCACAGCCCCGGGTTTGCCGGCAGCTTCGGCCGTGCTAGGACGATGCACAGGGTGCCCTGCGTCCGGCTGCATCCCCACAGTGCGCAGCATCTCTGCACAGGGTGGGCGGAGATACAGCAGGACCAGCAGAACCTCCCCAGCTCATAAAGTATCCAGGAGCATAGAGCAGCTTCTTGAATTTATTTTTTTTTCTTACTGGAAAGCATTAACATATTGTTTTGACTTTTTTACTCTTGCTGTGAATTGATTGTGAAGCTGGGAAACGTGGATCACGCTGCCTCGCTGTGCCCTTGCAGATGATGGCATCGCGTGTGTCTTCTCATTGGATTAAGTCACAGATTCACAATTTCGTTTCGGGAAACAATATTAAAAAAAACCCCTCTGTGCTCAGAGAAACAAGGCGATCTGGGCTTATGCTCTCAAAATAATTACAGGCTGCCTTGAAAATGGCTGTGACATTCCAAAATCCAATTAGAAATGTATCTATATAAACCTCCAAATGAAAGAGCTTCCATAGTCTGAAGCCCCCCCATGCATGTCCCAGGGAGCAGAAAACAGGGAGCGATGCCTCAGACATCCTCTGCCAGCAAGTCATCATCCTTGGGAAGGTGCAGAGCTCGTGCTGTGAGTGAAGAGAGGGTGTCCTGCACGGCCAGGGACGGAAGGAGACCACAGGCACCACTCAGACTTTGTAGACTGGAGCTTCAGTGCCACTTGAAGCAACTCCCACCCTGCAGCAATGAGGTTTGGTGCTTTATTGTCAACGTGAAAATAAATTATTTTCAGGGAGAGATTTTCATAGGTCTAAATATTTCCATGCCCAGTCGAGCTGAGCACCACCCATCACCCTGCGCCAGGCAGGAGGCTTCAGGCACGAAGCTGTTTTCTGTTCCGTCTCCCTGCAAGTGCCTTAACAAACTCATTTTAAACACTTTGCACAAAAATTCGGGGGGGGGGGATTGGGAAAACCCCTCCGTGGCGTTTGTCTTGTGAGCACGGATCCCTAGCCCATGGGGCTGCGGCGAGGGGGGCTCCCTGACACCCAGCAGCTGGATGCCACGAGGGGCTTTGTAAAGGTGACATCCTAACAGGGATGGGACGTCCCAAGGCCACCAACGGCCACCTGCCTGGCCGCCGATGGGTGCTACGGTTCCTCCCCCCTCGCTGGGTCCTCCCTTTTCCTGCTGACGAGCAGTTTTCATTAACAAGCAGACAAGCAAAGAAACAGAGAAATTAGCCACTTTTCTCCTTAGACAAATAACTTCCGTCTGAAGGCTTTTTATCCTCTCCCTCTCATCCTTGCAGGGCTGCAGCGGGAGGAAAGCTGATGTTTAATTACTTCCTTTATTCTCTGAAAAATGAACATGCTGAATCATCCCGTCCTCGCACCCTCTCTGGAGGCTGACGGAGGGGAGGGACGGGGCCCACACTGACGTTGGTTCTCTTCCAGCCCAAATCCATTCGTGTGGAGGGAAACCTGCATGTCCAGGGCTCTCTGGAGCCACTGTCCCCAGCTTGTCCCCTTCCCACCCTGCCAACGTACAGGGGAAAAGGGAGCCTGACCGGTGCTTTGAGCTTCCTCAGCCATATTCTGGGTTTGGGTTCAATGCACAGACTTTGCCCCTCTGTTATTTAACTCCTGATTTACTGTGGAAAACCCTCAATCAGACACTAAAAGGCCCGAAGACAAACCAAAACCCAAGACAGAGTTGCTGGGGCTGGTTAAGACATGTTCTGCCATGGGAGGGATTGAGTTGGTAACTCAAGAATGATGCTGGATGCTGTAACAGCCAAGGATGGCTGGAGCATGGAGCAGGCACAGGGATGCATGGGACTGCACCATCCCATCAACCCTCCCCAGGCAGCCCCAAGGCTTGGGGTTTTCCTGAAAATCCTCTGGAATTGCAGACAAGGAGGTGGTCCAGGCTTCCCCACACACCCAGACCCCACTGCAGCGTCACCAGCCATCAGCAGGACGGTAGGCTGACACTGGACCTGTTTGCAGATGATGATGATGAAACAAATTCCTTCCCCCAGACACATGAAATCTTTCCTGGAGAACTGCAATTACTACCAGAAAAATCAGGGAAAGGAAGGGCTGGGAACAGTGCAGCACTTATTTTTAATAACAGCTTGGCATAATCTGCACACATTTTTCAAGCAATATTAGCCTTTTTCTGCCAAGGCCCATCTTTGACCATATTTCTCTTGGAAGATTTCTGCAATGGCTTGAAAGGTCTGTGTGTAGACAGAGGCTGAGGGAGAACCGGGAGTTTCAGACGAATGGAAAACAGGTTCGTTCTTTATGTGACAGTCAGATGCCTGCAGTGAGCAATACTGCCCTGACCGCTCCTTGCAGCGGTAAGAGGAGGAGGAATGCTAACACCAGGGCTGGGGGGCACATAGTGGAGGGGAGATTTTAGCTGTAGATTCTTTGCAGGGTACGCATACAGTTCGCGGCCCGATGTCCCCGCATGGCAGCACAGTTTGCTCAATGAGCGCAGCAGCCACAGCCAGGTCACGGCATGGAGCTGAACCTGGCTGGGGACTTGAGTCCCATGCGAAGCAGCTTCTGAGTGAGCATCCAAAATTTTGGAAAGCTCGTATTGATTTGGGGAGCTGAATTTACCGCTGTGTAGCCTGGATCCAAGTGGGTTTTATGCCGTAGCTATACTGGCGTGGTGAACCACACAACCCGTGGCACGAGGCCATGTGCAAGGTCACTACCACCCGCTGCACCTTTACAGCCCCAGCCCACTGCAGCTGATCATCCCAGGACATGCCGAAACCTGCCGCTAGGAAGGGAGCGTGGCTTTGGAAGCAGCATCCCACAAGCCCGAGTTTTCCTCCTCTGGAAACGTGGGTGAGGTACTGTCCGGTGCTGCTGTAGGTCTGTGATGGGGAACACCTTGCAAAGGCGATGCACTGTGGCACAGGCATCCACTTGACCTAGTCCTGGGCACCCAGTGGTGTCCCCATACCTGTCCCACCCCAGTGCAGGACAACTGCAGCGTGCACAACTGGACCCCTGGCCCCTCGGCAGCTCCGTGGGCTGACAGTGACGGTCCCTGGCTGGGAGTCGGGTGCCACAACTGAAGGCACGTGCCTCCAAAAATACTCATGGGGCTGCCACCCTGGGGCAGTGACAGGGCTGGCAATGCCGTTAAGTTCCACGCCTGCCCGCCATGCTCCAGTGAGGTTTGCCAGGTACCCACTCGTGCTGCGGCTGCCCACCAGAGCCCGTGTTGCGCACATCGGGATGAGCACCCTCCTTCATGCGCCTCGCTGGCACCCATTCAGGGAGCTGCAGGCCAGGGAGAGAGGGGAATTTACGGGGAAGGAACAGCCAGGCGCTGTTTTCTGCTCTGTGCCTGCTGCAAACACGAGCAGAAACCCATGCACGGTGCCCACGGGACCCCGGTGTCCCCAGGACCTGTCCCCCGGGCTGGGCAGAGATCCGGGGGGTGATGCCCGGCAGCCTCCGAGCAGGGATGCGGGGGGGTGATGCCCGGGGCATCCTCGGAGGAGGGAGAGGAAGGCGGGCGGCAGCNCTGCGCGGAGGATGAGCTGCGGCCAGCCCAAGGACATGGAAGGTACCGGGCACGGGCGGGGGTGGGCTCAGGTGCGCGGCGGGACGCGCCTTTCCCAGCCCCAAACACGGCGGGCACGTCCCTGGGGGGCTGCCCCCTCCATCCCGGGGGTCTGCCCGCCCTCCACCCCCCGGTGCTGCCCCCTCCATCCCGGGGGTCTGCGCTCCATCCCCTCCCCGGTGCTGCTCCCTCCATCCCGGGGGTCTGCCCTCTACATCCCCTTTTGCTGCCCTCACGATGCCAGAGAGGGTCTGTCCCTGTCCTCTACCCCCAGTATTATGGGATAGCAGTGGAGTGGACTGGGAAATTTGGCTGGAGCAAGGGGGTGCGAGTGTGAGGGCAGGGCAGGACAGAACAGGCGTGGGGGTGCTGGAGCAATGCAGGATCCCCGGGAAGAACATGACAAGGTAGAAGGGGGCTCACATCCTGCCAGGGGAGCCTGCTCTGCCCAGAGCCACCCCAAGGTCCTGCCTGCTGTCCTCACTCCACACTGTCTTGGTTGCCCTTCCCTACAGCGATTCCCTGTCCTGGGGTGGTCAGGAACCAGCCGGCAGTACCCACAGGGGGCTCAGGAGCACAGACACCTCCAAAGACACGCACGGTCCCCCCAGAGGCTGTGCCCCAGGGACCCCCTGTTGCAGGTCTGCCTGCCCCTCCATGCAGGTAGGCAGCACCCACGCACACTGCCCTGCATCCAGGGCACTGTGCTGCACAGGGAGGACAGAAAGGGTATCTGTCTTTTGTTCCCTTCCTCCTCCTTCCTTGGGAGGCACCGGCGGTGAGCAGTTGCTGGCCTGAGCTCCATCCCTGCACGAGGCTCCTGTCTCACCTCCACAAACAGAGAATTCAGAGGGAAACACTGGGGCAATGTTCATAACAGCCAGGGCTGGGGCTAAGTATGTCCCAGGGGAACCTGGAGAGGCATGAGAGACTGTCAGTCCTCTCCAAATGTGGTCTTGTCCTCCTCAGGGCCAGCAGGTCTTAGGGAATGGCTCTGGGAAGCATCTGATCCATAAAGACATGCTATGTATACGGCTTCAAAGATTACAGGCATTGGGAGGTCCCAGAGAGCATCACCATCTCCCCGGGGCTGGTGCCAGAGGCTCCGCGAGCGCAAACAGCAGCTCTTCCCTGCACCAGAGCGAAGCCACACGGAAGAGACAGAGGTCACCAGGGCAATGGCAGTGCCAGCCAGGCTTGTGGCTCATGCAGATGCTGCTAACAGTGAGATGAGTCCCTTGCAAAGCTCCACGAGCAGAGTGGATTGCCCATCCTAGGAGTTCCCGGAGAGCTCTGGTTTCTCTGCCTGGAGGAACACAAGAGAGATGACCAGCTCCCTGTGAATCCCTCTCTGGCTGTCGGCAAATCTCTCACCCCATTCGGTGCTAAATGTCTCTTTCCCTCCCAGACACAAGGAGCTGGGCAAGCTGACAAAGGGATTTCGTTCCCTGCGAAGCTTGTTCCCAGCTTCTCCCGGGGATCTGCCTTAATCCCAGGAAGCCCGGCTGACCCCGGGAAGCCTGTCTGCCCCCCATGGCAGCTGCCTGCAGACATGTTCCCAGCAGGAGGACAGGTGTCTTTGGGACATCCAAGCATGTGACAGCATCAGAGGGAGGTGTCTGAGACCATGCTGGGAAGCGGTGGCAGAGGAGGGAGCTGGATGCAGTGGGTGCGTTGCCTGTTCAGGTGCCAGGCTCCCCTCTCTGCGCCCCTGCCTGCTCCCCCTACAGCTTGGGTGCCTGCCTGCTTCCCCCGGGGCAGGTTCTGGGCACCTGTGGGCAAGCAGCATCCGCAGAAAGTCACCTCGGAGCCAGTTCGTTGGTAGCGATCAGCCCGTGCCTGCCCTGGAACCGACCTGGGGTGCTTTCACTGGTGCATGCTGCCACGTCCTGCCCCGAGGTCTCCGTCCCCAGGAGGGTTGCCGTCCCTCTCCCAGCAGTGACTGCTGCTGCTCTGAGTCTCTCCAGCACTCACGTTTCACCAGCCATAAAAGTGTCTGGAGCGGCAAAGACGGGGAGCGGCGGCATGCCGGGCGAGGGGAGGGAGTGGCGTCTGTCCCTACCGCTGCCGCAGACCCTGTTCCGCTGCCCGCGGCAGGTGGCCACTGGTACCCCTGAGGTGACCCAGCCCCTGGCCTCCCCCACCGCTTGTCCTGCGTGGCTGCAGAGATGCCCAAAATGGATCAAAGAGCCACTGAGAGAAAACGAGCCGGTGGTGAATCCCCAGCCCACGAGCAGGCGGTGGGGTGTCTGTCGCATGGGGCTGCCCATGAGGTGCTTGTGGGGATCCAGAAAGGTGGGGACACTGTGACCATTTGAGTATCTCCCCTCTCTGCTCCAGCTTGGGCTCAGCCAGCCCAAAGCCTCCTGCAGCCCCATTTCAAGGTGCCATTCCCCATGTTTGCTCACCGCCCTGTGCTGCTAGCTGCGGGCACGCCCCTTCTCCCCGGACCCCGAACATTGCCATAACCACAACGGCTTTTCCGGGTGCAGGAGCAGACCATGCTGAGCCGCACAGCCCCCACCCAGGAAGGGTGCTCAGTGCCACGTTCCCTCATTTCTTTTTCTCCTGCATCCTTAACGCCCCAAGCCACTGGTGACCCCAGAGCTGCCATGCCCAAGCTTGCCATGGCTCTACTCTTCCCTGGGGCACTTTGATGCCCAGCAGGTCCGACGTCCCCCGCGGCAGCCCCCCAGGCTTCCTGTCCATCCCAGTGCCAGCTGGCCCTGCCATGGGATTAGGCGGGAGCACGCGGAGAAAACACTGAGCATCTCTCCGGATCAGACGCCCAGAGGGCAGCAGGGAGGGGGTGTAATTCATGTCCCCCCCTTCCCCACGTGAGGCTGGCTGAGGGCTGCCCAGTGCCGGAGCCAGGGCGAGCGTGCAGCCACCATTTGTTGGCAGCGGGAGAGAGGCGATCAGGGGAGTCAGTCAGGTGTGGACGAGGTATGAGGGGAGGCAGGGATGGAGCCGCGCTCGTGACAGCCGGTGCTGCCGAGCGCTCACGCGCATCCCTCCTCCCGCCAAGATGCAGCAGGGCCGGCCGTCCCTCTGCTGCGTCTCCACCATCCGCAGCTCGCAGGGTGCATCCGAGCCAGGTGAGGGGGGCTGCGGGGCCGGCAGGGTGGGGGGAGATGCTGCATGTGCATCCCCAGCCAGCAGGCACAGCCTCTGGCTCGGCAGAAAGAAGAGCGGGGGGGATGGAGGGTGGCTGGGTGCTCGTGGTGTTGCCCTGGCTCGGCTCCCCCGTATCTTCATCCACACTGAGTGCCCAGGTGATGGGAAAGTTGGGGCCCAGGGGCTGGGCTGGAGGAGCAGGAGGCTGCAGAGGAGCTGCCGAGGAGCTGCCGGAGGCTCTGGGCTCCGGGGCAGCAGCTGCCGGTCCCCGACAGGGACGGTGCTGCCGGCACTCCCGACCCTGCCTTTCTTCTCGGCTTGTTTTTCCCTCCGTCTTTCACCCCTCTCTCCCATCTGCTCTCGCTCCAGTGCTCTCGCCTCCAGCTGTGTTTGCTGGAGGAGTGGAGGTGCCCATGTCCTGGTGCTGGCAGCAGATGCTCCATAGCCCCCTGCGGACACAGGTCCTGGTGACCGCCAGAGCCCCGCTCCCTGCTGCGCCCTAACTGAGCCTTTCTGCAGCAAGTCCTGGGGAAGCCCCGGCACAGCCAGACGACACGGCTCTGGCACCAGCCCCTCCAGACCTGCTGGGTCCATGTCTGCCCAGAGAGATGGGTGGTTTTCAGCTCAGGGGTAGCCCAGCATGGCCGGGGCAGGGCTGGGTGCTCGGGGTGCTGGGGGCAGGACAGCCGGGGCTGTCTCAGGCATCCTTGGCTGGAGGGAGGACAACCTGCGGCAGTCCTCACCCGCCACATCCAGGTTGTCTGAGGCTGTAGGAAACCACTGGAGACACCCCCATCTCCTGAGATAGGCACAGAGACCACCCCTGCCAGCTCTGCCTCTGCTCAACACCGAGCCTCTCCATGGATCTCCTTTCAGCTTGTTTTCTGGAAAATCACTTCCCCAGCCGTCGGTTAGGTCCCCCGCCTCAGTTTCCCTGTGGCAATGCTTGTTGCTGGGTCTGGGTAACCTGGGACACATTGACACATCAACAACGGTTTCCAGCTCCATTTTAAATTCTTTTGGCTTGTTTGTCTCCTCTTGAGTGACGGTGTGCTCAAGAGGTCTCTGCAACCTCTTCCCTCTTAAAACCCTCTACTTATGAAAACAAGCTGCAGCAGGTTTTCTCCAGCCTTTCTGCTCTCCCAGGGTGGGTTATCCCCAGATGTGGATCTCCTTTGGGCGCTCTTCTGCTTTCAGTGGTAGTTCATGACTTGCCCACCTTGCTGTGGTGGGAGCAGACAAACTAGGGGACGCTCTGGTCTTTGCTTCTGCAGATCAGTGCTGCTTATCTCAAGCCAGCTGGGTTTTATCCGGAGCAGACGAGTGTGTGAGCCCCTAATACCCACGTGTCCTCCTCCCACAGCAGCTGGGTCCCCTCAGCCCCCGCCAAAGGAGAGCTTTGCATCCTCATCACAACCTCAGTACCCCTAGCTTATTAAAACACAAGGGCTGAGGGACAAAAGACACTCTTAGGGGGTAAATGGCTCTTCATGGGCCATCATAGATGGGCTGGCACATGTTTGGCCGTCACTTGGGTGTGCAGTTTGTGTGCCTGTGTGACAGCAGCGGTCCCCGAGCAGCCACAGTCTGTGCTGGGGGGGACTAACTTGCATCCCCATCTACATTGGGCTGCCCAGGGTGGGGTTTATCTGCTTCCCATCCCTCAGCGGTGGTAGTTTAATGTCAGCCTGATCCATGGAAAGTGGCTCTTCCCCTTTGCCCCCTCCCGGCGTCTCGCCTGGCAGAGCGGCGGTAACGAGGAGGAGGTGATAACCAAGCGACGAAGATCAGCTGCGGGTCCCCACGTCTGCTCGGCAGGCGGGTGTCAAAACAAGCATCGCTCACGAGGGGTTTGTGTGGGCAAACATCTTGTCGGCGCCTGCTGGCTCCCAGCGCCAGCTGGGGCTGATGGGTTTTCTCCCTGGCAATGGGAAGGGGAGGCAGGAAGGGGCAGATTTCAGCACTGGGGGATGGCCGATCTCGGCACGTCGCTTCGGGTAGAAGAGGCATTTTTGGGCACCCAAGCGCGGGGTGGAGGGGCATGGTGGCCATTTCTCCCCCCCCTTCCCTCTGCAGCCGCCGCCGCTCACTTCAGCTTCTGCCGCAGCCTCCTGGAGCACACGGTCTCGGCCGAGAACCTCAGCTACCGCCTGCAGAGGAACCCGGGCAGCAGCCTCACCTGGCACGATGGCCGGAGCCAGCGGGCTGACAGCAGCCGGACCGTCAAGCTCCTGCGGCAGCCGGGTACCGAGGGCTCACAGGTACCGCTGGGCTCCTCGTCCCCCCCACCCCATCAGTTCCCTGCAGGAGCACCTCTCCTTTCTCTGCAGTATCAAGCCTTTAGATCCTGTTTTGCTGAAAGCCCTCATGATTATTGGCCATTTAATTATAGTAATATATCTATAAATGTAATAATTTTATTATTACCACCAGGCTGGGGGCTGTGCTGGGGTGAGCTCTGTGCATCACCCCCCCTCCACACCTGGAGCTGGGACTTGAGACAATTTTGCAGTAAATGTGTCAGAACCAAATTCCTTATAATCCCTTAAAATCCACGAGCACTCGGGTATGTCTGAGCCAGGTTTGCACCACTGACCTCCTAAAATTCTGAACTTTATCCCATTAATGAGGCTGTGAGCTGGAGGCTTCCAGCCATTTGCCCTTCTGCCCTGCCTCTGCACAACCGTGGGAAGAAGCATCTTCCCAGTGAGCGGCTCCTGGTGCTTCCTACCCACTTTGTAACGTCCTGGGAGTGCTGTTCGGAGGCAGCACATCCAGCCCGTGACTGCTGGAAAGAAAGCAAGGAAAATCAAACTGCCTGGCTTTCAGCCTCCAACATGGAGATGCTTTGGCATCTTGAGGGCCTGGCAGGTTTGGCCATCCCCGAGAGACGGGTACAGTCCCACCATCACACTGTGATGCTCGCAGGAGTGGCAGACCCCTTGGGTCCTCCTGTCCTGGCACTGCTGTGCCTCCTGTCCCTGTCACCCCTTCAGGCACCCCAGTGGCCCCTTCCCTCTTGCACCTCTGTGAGAAGCACAGGGACAGCGCTGCCTGCACAGCGCTGCCCGCACGGGCACACGCCAGCCACGCTCCGGGTACCAGCCGCGTTCATCATGGCTCTCCCTCATCTGCCTCTGCAGGATGTGGCGGGGGGGGAGAAAGGCTTTAATTTTGCCGCAAGTAAGGAAAAACGCCCAAGAGAAGGGGGTGGTGTGAGTTGCTCCTCGCAGCTTCCAGGGGACAGCTCTCCCCAGCCAGCTCCCCCAGCCACCTCCTGCCCCCCCACAGGAGCAGCCTCCGAGCCCTTCCTCCTGCTCTCCTCAGCACCGGTGCTCAATATTCACGGCTGAGAGTTTATCAGAGAGACAGCACAGCTCAGCCGGCTGGAAAACGAGCCTGCGATTCATTACACCTCTCCTTCCCACGCGGGGAGCGCAGGGGCTCGCTCGGGGACCCACCGGGGGGGGGGCTTCGCCAGCTGTGGGGGGGGATGCACCCCCAGCCGGCAGCACAGGGTTTAGGGATGCTGAGATGGGTCTGGGGCTGTGTCTGATGGGCGAAGTGCTGCAGATGTAAGCGTGCCCAGGGAAATTGCAGGTTGTTTGTCACCTCTCCCCTCATGCCTCGGAGGGTTAGTTGGATAATAGCTGCGGGAAGCTCGCGGGAAGCTCGTCATTATTTCCTCAGCCCCTCCGCTTCTCATCATTGCTTGTTAGTGAACCCAGAGCGAATCGCCTCCTCCTCCCCACGGCACGCTCTCCGGTGCGCTCAGCCAAGTGTGAAGGAGCCCATGGCCGGGCGCAGGCTGGGGCTGCTCCTGCAGGCAGGCAGCTCCCAGGATGTGTCTGGGGGAGCAGGCAGCTGCCAGGGGTTCCCCCAAAGGCGAGGGTTTGGTTGGGAAACTGAATTGAGTGCATTATCTACCTCGTTTTCCATCTGCTTTGGAGATGGACTCCTTGGTTATTAAATTACAGCCTCCCAACTTCGCCTTCTTCCCTCTCTCCCAAATGTCCCCAGCTGGCACAGGTGAGCTCTGCTCCAGGAGAGGTCCCCTTCCAAGCCCAGATGCTCCCCTGGGCACAGGCAGCAGCCCCTGCCAGGCTGGCCGGGCTTCGGAGGGTGAGCAGTGCACAGCACGGGGCCGGGGAGACGTCCCGGACCTGCTGCCTTCCATTGCCTCCTGTTTGGCATCTCTCAGGGAGGTGTCATCAGTTTCAGTAACCACGGGATGTCTGGAGCCCCTATTACACTAATTATCTCCGCTCCTCTATTAGGCATGCTTAATTAACCAGTATTCACACATGGAGGTCGCCATTGGCGTGCCACGGTCCAAGCTCCATTGACCTTTCCCATGTCAGCACGTCCTGCAGTGGCTGCTGTTCCTGCCATGCCCCTGCTGTCTCCTGGACAGTGGTGAGGACGGTGCTGGCAGGGACCCCAGCAATCCCGTCCCCTCCTGTTGTGGGCAGCAGGGACCCCTACCCATCCCCACCTGCCTGCGGTCCAGCCCAGGACAGTCCCAGCAGCTCAGGCACAGGAAGCTGCTTGGAGGAAGCAACGTTTGCTGGTGCTGCTCAAGGATGATGTCTCATCATCACCAGCCGTGGAGACCTCACCGCTCTCCCCTGAGTGCGAAACCCAGGAAAAGGTGGATTTCTGCATCCCCCTGTCCCATTTCCCAGCCAGCCTTGAGGTTTCTCCCTGGGAGAAGCAGGCTCATCCCCCTTACACTCCAGGCGTTTGATTTGCTTCGTACTCAGATGAACCCAGGCTGCAACACCCCCACAGGGCCAGAGCTGCTGTGACGTGGGTGAGGAAATGGAGCTACTGGGTGGCTGGGGGTGAGACCAGTGGTTCCAGCAGGCAGCCGGAGGGAGGGAGGGATGCTGGCAGGCGAGCCCCACCTCCCCATGGGCACCGCTTCTCCCCCTCCAACCCCTCTGCTCTGCAGGTCCTGGTCCCATCCTGCCACCAGGCAGGTGCCTGCTGGGCAGCGAGGCCAAGCAGGCGGCCAGTGCCGGAGGGAGCAGCTTGTGCCGGGGCCAGGGCAGTCCGGGCAAGGGGTGAGGGTGCGTGGCAGAGGTCTCCGGGAGGTGGAGCATGGCCAGGGCATGCCAGGGCACTGAGGACTGCGAACCCAGTTTATCCCAGGTGTTTCTGGCTATGGCCACCCCAAGAAAGAGCCGTGGTGTCCACAGGTGACTTTAGATGCCTGTGAGGCTGCAGGACCTTGTCGTGGCTGCTCAGCTCAGGGTGGAAGGAGGCTGAGCAAGAGAGAAAGGGAGAGACCCTGCTGCTCCAGTGCTCCAGCTGGCTCTGGCTGCTTCCCTGGGGACTTACAGTGGGGATGGCTTTGCACTGGTACCTGCTGCCCCCCGGGACCTTGCTGACTCCATCCCCTCTGAGAGCTGCCAGCAAGCGCCCTTCTCTGGCCTTTGAGGGGGAACCCTGGGGACCCCCAGGATGTCTCCTGAGCCCATGTGATGCTCTGCTGGGCTGGGAGATGTGTAGGGGAAGGGGACTGGGGCTCTTGCCTGTAGCAGGAGGGTTGGGTGGCTCCCAGGTGTGGGGTCTATGTAGGGCAGGACCCCCACCTTGGTCTCCCATGCCTACTCCCTCTGCCTCCCTCCCTGTTTCCTCTGATGTTGCTACTTTGGGATGAGCCCAGAGACCCCAGAGGATGCAAAGCCAAAGCCTGCAGGCATCGCCACAGTCCTGTGCCACCAGCCAGCATCTCCCCTGTCCCCATGGGCCGAGGCATTTTGCTCCTCACAGGGTTGAATCCTGCTAACCTCTTCCCCTCCCGCTCCCCGCAGGGCCGTGCCTGCGATCACTATGGCATCTACCACACCAGCCCCACACTGGGCAGCCTGGCCAAGCCAGTGGTGCTCTGGACCCAGCAGGATGTGTGCAAATGGCTGAAGAAGCACTGCCCACATAACTATCTCATCTACGTCGAGGCGTTCTCCCACCATGCCATCACAGGTACAGTAGACACCCCCACTTAACAGTCAGTACTAATTGCCATTAGCACGTGCTCCTGGGAAATAGCTGTTTGGAGGGCTGTGGTTCAGAAGACAGACATACTCCTCATTTCTGTCCTCTCTTGTCATGGAGGTGCAGCCGGGGTGAGAGCTGCCCCACAGCACCGGGAACAGGGACACCCACCTGGGCTGGGCAGGAGGCATCTGCCACCGGGCTGAGCTCCAGAACAGGCTGGAGGTTGTTTAACATGACCATAAATTGTCCAGGGGAGATTATGGTTTATAAGATGGGGAAGAGTCGTCTTCTTGCCTAAATTAATAAGAACACTTTTATAGTTTTTTTAAATACTGAAAACTTTTGCAGAAGAGGAAAGATCTCTGCCCAGCTGGAGTCCAAGTGCAAATGTCTTCGCCCAGGTTTGAATCCAACTCCCAGCCAAGTCCTTGGAGGAGACTTACCTCTAGGACCAGCTCCCTTCCCTTTGCCCCCTGGGAACACTGGCTTTGACCTCTACATATGAGCATCGTCCCAGTCCGGCAGCAACACGTGCGCGGCTGGGCAGAGCTCTGCCGGGGCCGGGAGAAAGCAGCAGGGAAGGGAGCGCTGGAGCTGCCCGCAAGGGATGCAGACCCCTAATGCAAGAGCTCTGCCAGCCCTTGCGCAGGAAACAAAGGCAGCATTAGCAAATGTACGCTGGGAAACAAGGACAAAAGCTGGTTGTAAATCCCTCGTTTAATAGCCCCCGGACTGGAGGAGAGTGGCTCGCTGGGGATGGTGGCAGCAGCGCTAATGCATTTTGATGGGTACCCCCGTTCCCCCGGGACGGCCAGCCTGCACGGGGACCGTGCGCTCCGAAAAATGTCTCCTGATGCGGGAGGTGGAGCGGAGAAATGGAAAGCTCCTGCCTGTGGGGATGGGTTATGTGATTGGTAAAGCCAATACCTGTTCTGAGGCTGGGGACCCTGAGCTGCCCCCCAGCGCTCTCCGAAAATGGGGCCACCTGCGAGACTTCTCCATTCCCGTGGGTCCGGGTGGTGAATGGGCATTTTAGGATTTCTTCCCTTCCCCCCTCCTAGTTCCCATGTGAAGATGTGCTTCCATTTGAGTTGCACTTCTGCAGTGTCCCTGCCACGCGGTGCCACCACCCAGGCGCTGAGCAATGCCACGTTTGCAGGTCGGGCGCTGCTGCGGTTGAACGGGGAGAAGCTGCATCGTATGGGTATCGCTCACGAGGCGCAGCGGCAGGAGGTCCTGCAGCAGGTCCTGCAGCTCCAAGTGCGCGAGGAGGTCCGAAACCTGCAGCTGCTCAGCCAAGGTAGGGCCGGCAGGAGGTCGAGCGGGGAGAGAGGCTGCAAACCAGGGAGGTTATGCCCACCCTGCAGCCGTCCGGAGGCTGCCGAGGCCAGAGGCACCCACCTGCACGTGGCTGGTGCAAATGCAGCTCGTGCTGCGGCTGCGGTGGGGAGCGGAGCACGGGCTGGGGCGCGTGGTGAGGGGTTGTGGTGCACGGGTTGCGGTGCACTTGGGTGAGTTGTGGTGCACAAGGACGGGTTGTGGTGCACAAGGACAGTCTGTGGTGCACAGGGACAGCCTGCGGTGCACAGCACAAAATCCGTTACTGGGATTTTGCACGGAAGGGATGGGATTCTCCAGGGCTGGCAGTGGGTGAGCTGGAACGTGCCACCCTGCAGGCTGTTTATTCCTTCCTTTCCCGCCTTGTTCCAGCTTCTTTTGGAAATGTCTCCTAGCTGATCCGTCTGTTTGGCAGATTGTACCAACACTGTGAACCGAGCACCTCTGGGATGGGCTGTGCACCGCCGATACGAGACCTGAATCACACGCTTGGAACACGAAGAGACAGCTTCCCAGCCACGCCGGGGCTTCTCTCCTTCTTCTTTCTCTTTCTTTTCTACGAATATATTTCCGTGCAGAGATGGAAGCTTTCCTCCGGCAGACGTGGTTCTGGGCTGGAGGAAAATTAGAAAAACAGCCGTTGGGACAGATGAACTTTTGCCCACCTGAACCTGACAGTTCACAGGGAAGGAGATGGGAAAAAGGAGACGGCGACAGGCAGGGCTCGGCACTGCGGACAAACCGAGCGTGGTTATATCCCGGGGCAGCTCGGAGCCAGGCACAGGATGGTGGAGCCTTATGCACATGGGCGACATCCCAGCACCCGGCAGCTCGTGTCCATACCTCGGAGCTTATTTAGGGAGCTTTAGTTTTTTTCTTCAGACTGGGCTGTCTTCCAGCATCCTAGGAGGTAACGTTATCAGTAGCAAACAAGATGACCCGACCAGCCAAAAAAAATTAAAAGCGGAGCCAAGTCATCAGCACCCAGCTCCACTGGGTGAGTTAAAAAGGGAGCTGAGTCATCGGAGCTGGAAAATCCGGGAGCGAAGGCAGGGTGGACACGCTGGGAGGGTGCCGTGGCCTGGAGGAAGCTGTGCCAGGAGCTCGTCCTTCATCCGTCCTCGTTTGCAGGCAAACGGGGGAGCCGATGCAGGGGCCGGGTGGGAGCTGCCGGGGGTGCTGCCAGGCGAGGCTGGGTGCTGCCTGGGGCGAAGATGGGGATTCCTGGGGGCCAGGTTTCCCCCCAGCCCCTGTGCCCAGGCGTGCTCCCTCCTGCACCCTCTGTGCTCCCACGAGCTCTTTGCAGAGCTCTGCTCCTCTGGGCATTTGCAAGTGCTTGTCCTGACCTCCTCCCCAGGGGCTGGTGATAGTGCCACCCAACCCAGGTACCGTCCTGATGACCCAGCTTGTCCTTAAGGTGAAACGAAGTTTACTGTTACACCCCACCACCACCCGACACCCCCCTTGCCCCCGTGCAGAGCCACAGCCCACTCATGGGGGCAGGTGAGGAGCAACCACGGATTTGGGAGCAGGGTGGATGCTGTCACCTCCCCTGCTCCCCCCTCTGGTGACAAGAGCAGGGCAGCGGGTCGGGGGGTGCAGAGGTGTGTCCCAAAACAGCAGCACCCCAAGGCCCCTGGGACATCGGAGCTGTCAGGGATGTGGAGGCAGGGTCACGGTGGCCCCCTCAGCCAGGCGCCCACCCGCCTGTTCCTCTGCTGATAATAAATTAAGAGACTGTTGTTTTAACTTGCTGCTCTTCTGACTCTTCCCACACTGGAATGTGTTCCTGGGGGTGCCCAGGAGATGCCTACAGCCCTAAATCCCCCAGGACAAGCACCTCCATAGGGGACGGGGTCCTACCGGGTGGCCCTGCAGGAACAAGCCTCAGCCTGGGGTGCTGTGCCAGTATTTAAATCCCCCCCCCCTAGTTTCACAGAACCGCTGAGAATTAAGAAGCTGCTAATCTTTGCCAGCAGGTGGCTGGACGGGGGCAGCAGGGGGGATTTGGGGTCATAGTTACCGCTCCGGCAGGTAACAGCTTGTGGCAAAGCAAAGGTCTCCAAAGCTCATCTGTGAGCAGCATTACCCCGGCTAACGAGCTGCGCGAAGTGGGATGGGAGAGACACCGAGGCTGGCATGGGGCAGCAGCCTGGTGTCATCCCTGTTCCACCCCTGTCCCTTCGTGGTGACACTGCTCACCAGTGAAGGAACTGGAAGATTTCCATGGGAGTGGGATCAAAGGAGCTGAAAACAAGTTGTCTGCCCATGGCTAGCAAAAACTGTGATTGCATCTAAAGGTTTTTTGACACACACCCCCTTTGAAATCCCCGAGAAAAGCTGTGACAGAACCCTCCAGGTGGTCTCAAGATGTTGGTGAGGCAGGAGGAGATGCAGCGCCCCAGGGATTTGCCTCCAGGATTTGGAGGGCAGGAACCCCCAGGGCTCAGACCCCTGAGTGCCACTGAGGCTGGATGGGGGGTTCGAGCCAGGACCTGGCTCAGGGGCGGACGTGGCAGGGCCCGGGCGGGACGCGGGGTGCACAGAGCATCCTCAGGCTCTGGCTGTGGTGGCCACACTGGGTCCCCGGGGGTGGTTTGTACAAGACCCAGGCGGTGGAAAGGTCTCAGAAACAAAATCTCATTCTCAGACTGTTTCAGTTTGGGTAACGGACCCACCAAACGGGTTCCAAGCAGGGGAATTCTCTCTCCAGCACAAGGGGGATTTCCACAGTATCAGCACTGCTGAAGGAGTTTGTAACTCACATCTGTCATCCTCAGAGCAGAGGTTTGGTGCTGGCCTCAGACAAAACTTCCATTTTTCCAAAATCCAAATTTTCTTCAAATTTCCAAAATCCAAACATCCTCGCGCTCAGAGAAAGGCATTGCCTGGCTGGTGTCTGCAACGGAGTGACCCAGCCTGCCATGGCCACTGTCTCCCCTCTCTGCCTGTGGGCCGGTCAGGCTGCCCGACTGCCAGCGGGTAGTTCCAGCTTGAGTTCTGCTGTGGCAGGGGCGGGGGGTGGGCTGCAACCCCCCGGTCTCCATCCGCAGGGAACCAGATTCTGGGCTTTGCTGTGTGCAGTCACTGCCCCCCTCCCAAAGGATACAGAAATCAGAATTTCCTCCTCTGCCCATATTGACCTTTTCAAAAATGCAGCAAAATTGACTCTTCTCACCTTGCTAGAACCTCACAAGCTGGGGAAATTTATTGAATTTTAAGAAAAGGAAAGAAAATCCATCTCCTCCGCAGCAGCGGCACTCTCAGCCGGGGGCTCTGCACCAGCGGCTGCGATGGAGCCACCACCCGTCCTGGATGGTGCAGGATCTACCTTTGCTCCTTATTACCCCCTTACATGGAGAGCAGAGCCCTGAGCAGGATGCGGCCCTGTCCCCTCATCATGCAGATGTGTAGAAAACTATTAAACCTTCAATCCTGGACAGACCAGAGCTAAATAAAACCCAAGCGAGACAACCTGCGGCCAAGGGTCGGGTTGATTACCCCACCATGGGTTTAGTTTCTGCCCTGGTGGTGGGTGCTGGGGGGGTAACAGGAGTGGTGGCAGGGGCACATGGGGCTGCAGGCAGCTGGGGAGCAGGCAGCATCCCCGAGAGCAGGCAGCAGCTGCTGGGTGCCTGTCTGTGGGTGAGGCACATCGTTAGAGGGAGATGCTGAGCTTTCCTTCAGAGCTGCACACGGGAGAAATGGCTTCTCCAGGCTCAGCTCCGGGCTGTGCTCAGGCAGCAAGCTGGCGGTGGTTTTGCTTAACATGCAGCTGGGGTGCAGAGAGCAGTGCCAGGACTGCGCCTGATCCCCTGCAAAGCCCCTCCAGGTTCTGTCCCAGAGCCCGTCTGCCCCTTGCTGTGCTCCCGGGGGGTGTGTGGCCATGGGACCCCGTGGTGTGCCATGTCCACCAGTGCCAGGCTGTGCTCCGGCTCCCTCTGGCTCCTCACCCACACAGAAGAAAGGAGGCACAGAAGAAAGCAGAAACCCCACCAGCATGCTCAGCCAGAGCCCGAAGCACGGCTCTGTTGGTGCGTCCCCCTGAGACCCACCTGGGCTTGCCGAGACCTGGCAGGTTGGGGCTGGAGCAGCTAGGTGAAACGATGCTCATGGAGCAGGCGGGAGGATGGCATCCCCCTAGCCCCCTGCCCTAGCAGGGTATGTGCCAGCTGCGCCTTCATCCCAGCGCGGATGGTGATGGTGAGAGTGGAGCATCCTACCCGGCTGGCTCTGGACCACTGCTGCAGCTCTGGACCAGTGTTTGGTGCCATCTGATGCCCTTGGCTCATGTGAGGGGCACCCAGGGCCGAACTCTGCCCAGGGCAGCCACAACACATCCAGCGCAGCCCTGAGTACAGATTTGCCTCCGGTGGCTCTGGGCTCCTGGCAAAATCCGTCTGCAGGATGGCACCGAGGAAGGACCATTCCCTCACACGGGCTCCTGTGCGAGCACCTGCGCTCGTGGGTGCTGCCCCGGGACCCATGGGTGCTGGAGGGAGAGGGGTGCTCAGACCAAGGGACAGCTCGGTCACTCCCCAAGCAAGAAAATGTCTTAGATTTGTCTAGCACTTACCTGCCAATGGTATTTCAGGTGTTGCCATAAAACAAACAACATCAGACTATGAAACACAGGTGAATCGGGCACAGACTCATGCCACGTTAAAATCAGGCCATAATTAAAGCAAAGGGAAAACACCAGCAAGCATCGATTGACCCCATGCAGCAGGAGGAGGATGCGGGCAGCGGCGCTGGGGCGAAGGGGCAGGCGTGGGCCGCTATCGCAGGGCACGCGACTGTGCCCCCTCTGATTAACTGCTTCTGCTCGTGGTGATCTTTGCGGTAAGCAGGACAGCACACTGCTGGCATCAGAAATACCGGCCAGCACCTGCTTTTCTTCTACAGGAAAAACCCAGCAATCCCTTCCCAGCGGCAGAGGCAGTTTGCAGATTCTAGCACCGTTTTCAAGCAGAAAAAAAAAAAAAAAGCCAACACAGTCGCACATAGGAAATGCGTGCCTAATTTGTCCAAGTAATTACTGAGCCCAGCTTGATGATACAGATACCTCCAGCACTGAAATGCTGCTGATTGCATCTCTGATTCAGGAAACGGTCCCCATTCCCCCAGCACTGAAATTCGTGCTTGGCTGTGAAGACAGCCTGTGATTTCCCTCGCTGCACGGAGTTCGAGGACACGATTTGCTGGGCAGAGAGGGATGGCAGCTCCTGCTACGGGCTCTGCTGAACCGAGGCCGGTTTGAATCTCAACACCAGTCCCCAGTAGATTACACGCTTGATCTAATTAGGAGTCTGTCCTCCCATCAGGTGTCCAGGAGGCATTACAAACCACCTCGAATCATTGCCTTTTTGGTGCTCTCAGGCAGCTCCCTGTGAAGTTTCTTGCACTGGAGACCTGCAGGCACCTGAATGCATCACAGAGGGATGGCAGGGAGATAAAAGGGAGGAATCCCAGTTGCTGGTGGCACATGCCATGTGTCAGGGCCCCACAAGCCCTGGGGAAGGAGAGCAGGGCACGGGTGGTGTGAGGCACAGCGGCCTGGTAGGGCTGCAGGGATGTAAATCAGAGCATGTCAGGGAGGCATGAGATGGGGGGGACACCGGTACGTGGTGGGGGCACAGCAAAACGGCTGCTCCTGGGATGCTCCAGCAGCTGCATCCCAGCGCTGGCAAACCTCTGGCTGCCTTATTCCAGAGCCCTGGTCCCTGTCCTGACTGCCTGGTGCCAGAGGACAAGATGGGGCTTGGCGACACGCGGGGTCTTGCAGTGATCTCAGCAGAAGTCTCCTGCCCTAACGTGTCCTCACTCCACGTCCAGGACTAATCAATCTTGATTCATTGCTAATGAACTTGAGAACAGTGTTGGGATGGATCAGGTGCCACTCAGGGTGAGATGGATAATATAATTAAGATTTCCTCTAAGGTCCAGTCTTTCTTACCTTGTTAATTAAGCTGATGCGGGGCCCTCCATGCAGAATGCATAATGAGGGGCTGCCAGAGACAGAGCTGGCTGTTAGTGGGAGGTGACGCTGGGGGAAACCCTGGCCTTAACCACAGGGCTGGGGATATTTGGGCACCTGTTTGGGGGTTTGGTTGCCCCAGAGTGGCTGAGAGCTGATCTCTGCTGGGAAATCGCTGCATCCTTTGCACCACAAATGCATTTGGACCGCGCAGGGCAGAGTGTGCAGGCACAGGGATGCAGATGGAGATGGATGGGCTCATCCCTGCCTGGGACAGGCTGAGCGCTGTGACACAGCTTACTGCTTCCTAAAGCACCAGCCGTGGTGCGGGGAGAAGTACGTGGCTTGCAGAAAGCTGTGAGCAGTCCCGTGGCCTCAAGGAAGGGCTTTCATGCGGTGCTGGAGTCTGTGGCACAGGGAGGAGGGGCTGCTGCTCCGTTCCCGGTGGCCCAGGCACATTTTTGGTACTTGCACTCTGGTGGTGACTTATGACAATGAATTAATGGACTTTTAATAAGGGTGACAGTTCCCTTAATTAAAAAGTATCGGAGCAGGGATAATTGCTTCATTCCATTTTTTTCCCCTATATTACTTCCCTCATTTTTGGGTGCTCACTCTCAGCTCCTGAATGCCCGCCGGGAGCCCTGCCTCCCCAGAGCCACAAACACTCCCAGGTCCAGCGGGTGCAATGCTGGGCTGGGGAGGATGGAGAGGGGTGGGTGCAGGCACGGCTGCAGAGCGGCCGCTCTCACCGGAGCGGTGCCGTGCTTCCAGCAACACCAGGCGCCAGCAGCACCCAGGCAGGGTTGGAACCGATCCCTGGCCGTTTCTGCCAGGCTTGGCAGCACACGGGACAGCCCAGCGCGAGGCCAGGGGTCTGGCAGGGCTGGAGGAAGGGGGAGATGGGATTTGCAGGCTGGGAACTCCTAAGCGGTGACCCAACGGAGAGCAGGCAGCGCAGGCAGCGAGCAGCAGGAGCAAGGCAGCCCCACAGGGCGGCAGCGACCGCTTGAAGCTCAGCCCAGGGCAGGCAGCAGGGCTGAGATGGATAACTTGTTCCAAAATCAGTATCATTTTGGTCGACCAGTGCTGTTCCCCAGCCTGGCTGCACGAGTAGCTTTGCTGCGAAAACAAGCCCTGCAGAACCGTTTCACTTGGGCCTGTTTCGGAAGGGAAAGTTTCAGGCTCGGGTTTGCCACATTTCCAAGCTGCGTGTTTGCACGGAGCATCACGGGGAGCTCCAGTAAAAACCTTCAGACCCCCAAACCGAAATGAGCCACTTTGCACCCCATCAGAAGATGCATTTCTTTAAAACCAGGGGGGTTTGGGGGTTTTGCAGCCATGCAGCTTCCTCACCAAGCCTGCAGTCCCCAAGTCTTGTCCCGCACCCCTGCATCTCCCTGCTGCCCTCCACGGGGCTGAGGGTGCCCCAGGGACCTGACCCCCCCAGCCTGGGCCGGCTCCCTGCAGGAGATCTCCGCCACGCCAATAGGACCCTGTAAATAATAAATAGCAGCCTCAGGGCTGCTGGGAGCTTCGTTTCTCTCTGCAGCCAGAAGCGTTTCCTCCGTTAACCTTCCCTCTTTGCGCTGCAGCCATTTTGCTTTCTCGCCATATCTAAAATTAAATCTGTTACGATTTTCTCTCGCTCTTTTTCTTTCCCCTTTTGCTTATATTTGCTGAGTGCATTTGAGCACAGGGAGGGGAAAAAAAATAATAAAAAAAAGCCATCAGCATAATTCATGGCTCCCACAGTCATCGCGGGCTCCGGTTTCCAATCAGAGGCCTGGGCTGCGGAGCCGGCGTGCCGGGGAGGAGGGCTGGGGCTGGCCCGGATGCTGCTTCATAAACCAGCAGCGATTCTCCCTTTGTTCTGGGATCGCTCTGCTTCAGCCAAAACAGCCACTGCACAGCCTGTCCCGCGGATGTGGGAGCGCTGAGTTCGTCCAAGGGGCTTTGTCCCCTCCACTGTGAGGGTAACAGGAGACGGAGCAGCCGCTGAGTGGGTTTGCAGGCTCTGGACCCAGCTGTGATCCAGGGATAAAGCCCGAGGAGATGTGGAAGTGCGGGGTCCCCCACCCTGGATGCGGGCATTGCGTTCGTCCCCTTTCCCCCGCCACCTCTGTGCCTGGTGCGTAAGGCGCAGCAGACACGGGTTGAAATCTGGGGTCCCAGTCCTTCCCAGTCCCATGCAATGAGCACCCCATCGCCCCCCAGCAGAGATGCTGGTGCTGGCCCTGCACAGCCCCGTGTGCACAGCAGTTAGCAGGAGCTTTTGAGATGTCTTCAGGGCTAGCAGCATGCGGTAGAGGCTCTGCAAGCCCAGCATCTGTTTTATTCTAACAGAGTTAGGGGGCTGAAAGGCGCTGCTGCAGCCAGCCGGGTTAACACGTGTTTCAGAGTCACTCACTGTGTAAGAGTCGGATCAGTCAGCCCCAAACTGAGCAAGGGGCATGGTCCTGACTTCAGATCCCAACACCCTGGGAGGACCTGCAGCCATAAAATTGGATTATTTCCTGCCTTTCCTGTAAGAAGATCTTGTGCTTATTTGTGGTGTTTTTAACTCTTGCCCAGGTGTCTTTGCAAGCCAGAGTTGACCCTCGCTGGGGGCACCCGAGACCAGTGCTGGGTGCTGGCTGGGGATCACCGCACTGGCTGCATCCTGGTGGACACAGGGGCAGCTCCAGGGACACCCAGGGCAGCTCTGGGGAGAGCTGCTGCTGGGCTCCAGCAGGAGAGGCCGGAGAAGCGGTATCGGGAGTGCATGAGGGATGGCGCACACTGCCTGGCCGGGGACCGCTCGGATGGCAGCAGAGGGTGCTTCAAGAGGGCCACGGTCATGGGGGGATGTGGACCCTGGTCTGGGTCTGTGCCTCCTTTGGGGCAGCGGAGCCACAGGGTTCTGGTCCCTCGGTGACACTTTCCTGTCCTCGCCGAATGAGAAGAGGGAAGGCGAACGTGTGCTTGTCCTGGGTGACACCCTGCTGGGTCACCCCATTTCACCCCTGCCTATCACAGGGGGACGAAGCCAGGGTTGCCAGCCCTTGCAAAAGCTGCCTAGAATACACTTGAATTTTCCCTGCCCTCTCAAGAAGGCAGGGCCCTGCCTGCACCACTGCCTGCAGCCCCCGCCCTCTGCTCAGCCTAATGCAGGGATGGGGCAGAGCTGACGTGAAGGAGCAGCCGCACAACATGTAGCATCCTCTGTGGGATGCCTGGTAAGAAGGTCTGCACACCAAGATTTATCTGATCCTGGCTATGTAATTGCTTTTCCCCTCTCTCCTCTCCCTGGGGTCTGTATCAATTCAATTTACATGCTCGACGGCTTGGACTGCTTCATCTCCCCCTGCCAAGCACCTTCTCAGGCATTTACGGCTGCAGCGTGTGCCAGGCTGCCTCTCCTCTGCCTCCTGTCCTGCATGGTGGGAACGGTGGGAATGCTGGCCCAGGGGCCAGGGTACCGGGGAATCGCTGCCCGGCACACGTGGTCCCTACTCCCCATGGTGTCCTGCAGGTTTGAGGATGAGCTCTCATCCACGACCCACCTCTGTGATGAAGCTACGATGCAAGAGGAGGCATGCTGCTTCCCTGTGAGCACGTGGAGAAAGGCAGCATCGCTGCCCCTGCCACCGTTCTTCCTCTTCCTCCTCCTTCTTCCTCCTGCCCTTCCCAGCACAGCTCTTCTACACCGGTACAACTCTGCATGTGAAACAAAGCACTCCGCAGCATCTGCTCTACATTTGCTGTTCTTTTCAAGCCCATTCCTTGTTTCCCTCCCCTCTGCTCAGTGGGGCCTGAAAATAGCAACCGTGGTTGCCTTCGTATTGCATTATTTCAGAGTTTCTGTACCTCGACCAGCCAGCCGCTCTCCAAGCCTCTGTATAACCCCCCAGCTGGTCGTGCTCCCCGGCATCTCCCTCTCACCCCATTCCTCGAGATCCAAAATTGTGCTTTGTAGATGTAGAAAATGAACGTGGGGGCACTTCAGCACACGCGTGTGTGCATAGATGTGCATGGTCCCCCCCAGGCACGCGTGCCCGGAGTGGCCGTGAGGATGCTGCGAGGAGGAGCAAAGGCGACTGGGCACCATTTGCAGCCTTATAGTGAGGTGGAGACTTTGAAGGTGCTGAAGATGCCGCCTGGTCCCAGAGGGCACATGAAGCTGCCTGACAGCCCTAACAGGCAGCTGCCTTCCTGCCTGCTGCAGGTTAACAGCTCTCCCGGCAGGCAGCACGTTGGCTGGGAAGCAAAGCTGCTTCGGATATGCCTCATTTTATACAAAGAAGGTGGGCTGTGCCTGTCCCTCCCACCCCGCTGATCACCCTCCGCTCCACCGATAATACCTAGCAATTACACAAAGCTTTCCCTGCTCTCCGCAGACATTAATTAAGCTCTTTCCCAGGAATGGAGACAAAGAAGGGAACCGCGGGGAAACTCCCAACTTGGGTTGGGTTTCTTTTTGCCTCAATTCTTCGTGGCTGGGTCACAGGGCCTCCCAATTCGCAGCGGCACCCGGTGAGCCACGCACTGGCCGTGGTGCGGCAGGGCAGCCCTGACAGCAGCAGTCCCTCTGCGCTTTACTCTCTCTCACATGACAAAATTTGTCTGGTTTTTCCTAATTTCTGGGCTGCTGCGGCCGCTTGGATGGCAGTGCTGGGGCCCGCCACGGCTGTGCGTTCCCAGCGCTGGTAACCAAGGCTGGCCCTGCCCTACGGCACCTTCCCGGGCGCCACCGGCTCTGCGGGGTGACACCCCAAGCCCGGGAACTGGAAAAGGCAGACCATCCCGGGGGTACCACACCAGCCCTGCACCCAGCCGCATCCCCGGGAGCCGGGGTGCCTTTACAAGGGGACCTGGAGCCGTCTTCAGCTGCCTGCACCTCGGGGGTTAGAGCGGGGATGGATGGGCAGGGCACCCTGCCCGCACCCTGGAGGGCAGGATGATGGGCAGGACACCTTGGAGGGGAGGATGGCAGGCAGCACACCCTGCCCGCACCCTGCCGGGCAGGATGATGGGCAAGAGACCTTGGAGGGCAGGAAGACAGGCAGGGCACCCTGCCCGCACCCTGGAGGGCAGGATGATGGGCAGGACACCTTGGAGGGGAGGATGGCAGGCAGCACACCCTGCCCGCACCCGGACTGCAGGCAGACAGGCAGGGCACCCTGCCCGCACCCCGGACAGGCAGAGCGGCCCCGTCTGCCCCCTG
>VWZZ01002805.1:31152-60702 GCA_013399095.1 Psophia crepitans
GGGGACATGCAGGGACAGGGGGTGGCACAACCAGGCCCGGGAGGTGACAGCAGGACCGGGCAGGGCAGAGGTGTCCCTGTCTGCTTGGTCCCGGGGATGCCCGGGACCGGGGGACACCCCGGTGGGTCCCCACCTCGCACCGCGAGGGCTCATTGTCTGCCGGGCATGTGCTGTGCTTCGTCCCTTCACTTTTGTGCCTGGGGACGGGTGTGGGGGGAGGGACTCGCTGACGTGCTTCGAACAGAAACTTTACACCACCGAAAAGCCAGAACGAGCCGTTTGGCGGGAGCGTGGCGGCCTCGTGCCCGGGATGAGTTGTTCCCTCCGGGAGAACCTTGCTGTTGGCTTCGCTTGGCGTGGGCGATGGTGAGGGGCTGCACCGCACACCTCCGGAGTGCCCGGTCACCGGCCGTGCCAGGGGAGGCAGGGGCATGCAGGGCTTCACCCACCGCGTCGTTCCCTCTTGGGAAGCCTCCGGTGAGGGCAATTCCGCTCCCTCCTGAGGAAACATCTCGTCCTGCTTCCTCGTCTTCGTGGGAAGTTTCTCCCAGCATGTGGCTATGGCATTGGTTTGTCCTAGCGTTCACGGGAGGGAGCGCGACTCCTCCGATGGCAGCAGAGATGGTAGCAGCCTTTGGCGTCCGTCATCTGCGCTGGCCTGGTCCCGTCTCAGCCTGCATCCTGCCTGGCACAGCGCTTCTGCCAGGGCACCGTGGGCAGGCAGCTCGCTTCTCTTTTTGGCATTGCCTACATCTGGAGCCGTTGGTAAATGATTAATGATAAGTGGAGCGAATCAACGGTTGGTGCACGTGGGACTGGGGCGGGAGTCCTGGCAGGAGAAGTTGTGGTCGGGACCCATGGGTGACTTTCCCCCTTGTAGCCATAAGGATGTCTGGGTGCCAGGAGGGCCGCAGCCATCCCTGACTGTGTGTGTTCTCCTGCAGACCTGATCCAAGGTCACAAATGAGCATTTGTACTTGTAATTATTGCCCCCTTTCCACTTTGTGCCCAATTCTAGGGCTGTGCCAGGCCTGCAGAGCCCGACAGCTCTGCAGGAGGAATCTGTCAGGGAGCGGAAGAGCCTGTCGCAGCGGCAAGTGGCTGGGATGTTGCCGTCCCTTGTCAAACACGTGGAGGAGCATGTGACCAGGCAGGGCTACTGGTGCCTCAGGAACATGTGGTGGGCTCCCAGGCTTCGCTCCCCCGTTCCCATGGCCACGGGCTTCCTCCTTGCCCCCACTCTCAGTGCTGCTGGCTTGGCCTCCACTCATCCTGTGCTGTCTCCTGTATTGACGAAGGCTTTTTTCCCGGACCTGGAGGGGGACACTGCAAAAATGCTGCCACAAACTTGTAAAAAGTTACCTTAAAAGAACCAGAGGCTTCATCAGCAAAGGTGCTGCCAGCCCCAACCTTCCCATGCCACATCCTAGCCCTGCTAGGAGGCAGGACCTGCCAGTATCTTCTCCCATTGCCGGTTGCAAAAGGGTTTTCACCAAAACCAACGAAAGCTGGAAGGGCGCAGGCTGTTGCCCAGTTTCAGCATGTGTTACTCAAAAACAAGTGAGAAGTTTGGACGTTACAAAAAAAAAAAAATTACAGTGGGCTGATTTCTGCTCTCTGTCTCCAGGGCAATTCCTCTGGGATCCCTGGGGTTGTATCGATGGCCAGGGAGCGGAGTTTGGCTCTCGCTAAGTGGTTTCTGGGATTTTTATTTTTCATTTGGCCAAAAAGGAAAAAAAATTCAAAGAAGTTTTTGGTGTGGAAAAACAAAAGACGTTCATACCCTCCCAAGCTGGTCAGAAAGGATCCCTTTGAGGGGACAGATGTGTTAAGGGGAATGAGAAGGGTTTGGGAGCGGGGCTGAGCCAGGCACCTTGAACGCGGCGGTGGTTTCGGAGGGGATGCTCAGCACCAGCCCTGGCTCCCGCGGTTTGGTGTGCGATGCCGCGGGGCGCTTGGCGAGCAGGAGGTGGGAGCCTGTCTGCTGGTGAGGTCTGCCCGGCGCTGCCCTTTGTGAATCATCCTCAAACTGCCCAGCGAGGCAGACATGGAGGTTTTGTGGTCTGCCACCCATCTGAGGGCAGCCCTGCCTGCCTGCGCCGGGGTGTCACACTGCTTGGGGTGCTGGTGGGTGCCATTCGGCGTGGGGGGGCCGAGGTGCTGGCCCTCCCTCCCCTCTCCTGCTGGGATGTGCGCCCGGCCGAAGGGGCGAAGCTGTGGCACGGTGGTGGTTCGGCACTAGTCTGGGTTGGATAAACGCCTTGGCTGTGTGGGTTTCCCCTCGGTTTTCACCCCGTCGTAAAGCACGGAGATGTCGTCTTCAGCTTTCGGTTCGCTGTTCTTTTGTCAGGCTTTTTTTTTTTTTTTCTTCAAGCAACTTAACTGAGGATTGCTCAGAGGAGCAGAGGTGCCAGGAGGCAGCACAGGAAGGAGGGGAACTGGCATGTTCATCCCTGGAGGATTGGGGACAGTAGCAGTGCCCACATGGGTGAGAGTGGAGCCACGATTTGGGAAGGGACTGCAGGGACCCTTCTCTGTGCCTGCTCCGGAGACCAGCCATCCCTGGGAAGGAGCCACTGGCAGTCAGGCTGTGACTCCTACCCAGGTCTCCCACCAAAAGAGTCAAAATTAGCTGAATAAATGATGCCTGTGTTCAGCACCAAATGCCAGAGAACCTGTTGCCAAGGCTGGAATTTCTCACTTGATCCGATTAACCTTTGTGTCCCTGCAAACAACCACATATGTGTCACCAGCCAAACACGTGCCGGAAACTTTTGCCAGGTCTTGGAGCATCGGGGCTGTACATGATGCGCAGTGCCCGTTCCTATGCGGAAAGTCCTTGGGGGCACCTCAGAAAGGACCGCTGGACCCTGATGTCCTCCGCGTTGATGGCGTGGTCTGTGATCCGAGCACACGGGCGATGCTCCCCTGACCTGTGCCAGCCCTCTGGGCTCCCCAAACAGGCAGGATGAGTCTGGATGCTCAGGGCAACAACCCCATTAAGTGATGCAAACGTGATCTCGTGGGAGGAGCTGGGGGTGACAAGTCAAATGTGTTTTAAAAAACCCTTGTGTGTGTGAGAGAGAGGTGTTGAGCAAAGGTGAAGAAGGCATCAGCTGGCACTTCCTTAGTCACGCTGCTGATGCCTGGCCGAGCATCAGCATCGTGTCCCAACCAGGGTCTTAAGGCTGGACACAGCCGTGGTGGTCTGGGGAATCACCTCCCAAGGACTCCCAAGCTCTCGTGGAGGCCTGGAGGATTCCTTTTCTCCGGGGCCATACGCGGTGTCCCCCGATGCAGCCCCCGTCCTCAGACGTGTCTTTACTTGTGCTGGGAGGGAAGGAAGGAACTTAAAACCAACGGGGGCAGAGCCAGCCGTGCCATGGGCTTCGTGCTGGCACCACCAAAGTGGAGGGGTGTCCTGCTGCCCGCTTCCGTTGGGAGCGAGATTTGGCCTTCTGCGATAATTCCGGATGTTCATTATTTATAGAGAGGCCAAATTGAATTATTAATACGGAAAATTCAGATAACATTAACAATTCTCAGTTTATAACAGTTTCCCATTAATAAGGAAAATTGGAAATTTATCACTACATCTGCTCATTAAAACTCACTTTTTTTTTCTTCTTTTGGTGTCTTAAATGAAAGCAGAGAAATAAACCAAGAGGAAAAGCCATTTATTCGCTACTTCTGTAGGCAAAGTCAGCCCATAATTTTTAATAAAGTCTTAGCCATTGTATGTGGAGGAAACCAACCTAAAATGAAAGCAGCTTTTCAGCCGTGTCTATGGCGTCGCTCGACCGTAGAACAAATACTCAGAAACATGTCCCGTTGCTTCTCTTTCTGGGAACCTTTAAGCTGCATGATAGTTTTCTAATTTCCCTCCCTCCCCAGCAGCTCTCCTTGCTTTCAGCATGTGTTGCTCCCGGCTCCAAGGAGTGAATTTTAACGCCTCCCCTGCTTCTTTCAGAGATGGCGGATTCCTATGCCTGTAAAGGTGGAAGGAAAACTGCAGGCTCTAACAAACCCGCTGCCAGCAAAGAAAGCAGGACGGAGACGAGGATAAACCCGCCGGCAGAGCTGCCCAGGCTCGGTAAGGAACTGGATTTTTCCTTCTGTGGAGGTGGATGGGGTGGAGGGGC
This sequence comes from Psophia crepitans, assembly GCA_013399095.1. Lineage (NCBI taxonomy): Eukaryota > Metazoa > Chordata > Aves > Gruiformes > Psophiidae > Psophia > Psophia crepitans. The sequence goes on from VWZZ01002805.1 coordinate 35,295, forward strand.
TGGGCTCAGGGGTTGGGGGGCGGCTGGCAAAACGAGGGGGTGCGAATACATCAGGTCTCAACGTGCCTCTGCTCCTCACTTCGACCCACCAGCAAGGGCTGTGCTTGGCCAAAAGATCCCCAGGCCCTCGGAGCTGCGGAGAGCCGGTCCCTGGGAACAGGAGGGATGGAGATGGTCTCTGCCTTCTGAGGGGCGTGCCTCGAGCTTAACGAGATGGGTGTCTCGCCGCCTGTTTACCATGTTCATAGCTAAGTGTGACATCAAAGGATGGAAAGGCTTAAATGAGTTCAGACCATCTGCTGTCTCCCGTGTCGCAGCCCCCAGGATGGAGGCTTCCGAGCGTACGAGCCCTGCGGGACCCACTTGCTAAGAGCTGTCACGGTGATGGATAGCCGATTTCTCTATCCAGGAATCTCCAGGCCCAAGGAGAATTTTCTCCTGTCTGTTTATGCTGGGCTGGTCCCCCCTGCAGGTGCGGAGAGGCTCTCGCTGCCTTTACCTCGCTAACGGCAGCCCCAGACTCCAAGGCTTGCCTGCACCCAGGGCAAGGGTCAGACCCCAGAGGTGCGTCTCAGACCAGGCACCCAAAATCAGTGGCCTCATGGGGAAATGCGTGTGCCCTAAATGTTTCCCAAATGCTGCCCTTCCCTTGAGGGGATTGAAGCTGTAATTACTACCAGAAGGGGAATGAACTCCAGCTGCCAGCAGCGTGAACATACCTGGGTTTGGAAGAGTGTTTTTCCCTGTGCCGCGTCTTATCAGCACTTTTAAAATTAAAGAAAGGCCTTTTTTTAAGACCTTGCTTCTGTTTGGATGGACTGAAAGTGATGAGGTGGTGTGAAGGACACTGTGTGATGAAGATATTTTGTTGTTCTCCCTGGCAAAGAGCTGGGGTGGAAGTGTCTGCCAGCGTTCACTTTGTTCGGGTGAATTAGGCTTGATGTGGACTGGGGGGGACCGGACCCTCTCCTGGAGTCACTTTGCTGTCCCCCCTCGAATGCAGCAGCCTGGTTGGTGCAGGGACTATCCTTTCCAAGGCACATATTTGTCCAGAGAAGCCTCCAGTCTGTCAGCAAGCCATCCCTGGTCCCTGTTTCCCATAACACTGAGCACTGTCGGGTTTGTATCTCCTATAGGCACTAGAAAGTCCAGGGTTTAGCAAAGCCAGTGGGTGGTAGCCAGGAGTGGGCTGTTGGAGGAGGAGATGTGATTTCTGCTCTTCCCATCCCTGTCCTCACTGTCCCCAGCTGGTAGCTGGTCAGTAAGGGCTTTGAAGATTGTCTGAACTGGGAACTCTTGTGTATGGCACGAAAAGTCCCCGAAAGTTTTGAAACTTGTGCAAGCTGTGAAAAGGAGAGGAGAGCTGTCACTGAGCATCTAGAGGTGTTCCCCAGGGCTCTGCACTGGGACCGGTTCTGTTTAATATCTATATCAGTGCTCTGGACAAGGGGATCGAGTGCACCCTCAGTAAGTCTGGAGATGACACCAAGTTGTGTGGGAGTGTTGATCTGCTTGAGGGTAGGAAGGGTCTACAGAGGGATCTGGACAGGCTGGATCGATGGGCCGAGGCAGCTGCATGAGGTTCAACAAGGCTCAGTGCCAGGTCCTGCACTTGGGTCACAGCAACCCCAGGCAACACTAGGGGCTGGGAGGAGGGTGGCTGGAAAGCTGCCTGGAGGAAAAGGCCCTGTGGGTGCTGGTCCCTGTAGGTATTTAAAAGACATGTAGATGAGCTTAGGATCATGGTTTAGTGGGGGACTTGGCAGTGTTAGGTTAACGGTTGGACTCGATGATTTTAAAGGTCTTTTCCAACAGATTCTATGATCTGTGCGAGCTGCGGCCCCAGATGTGCTGGGCTCCCAGGGAGAGCTGCCTGGAGGGACGGGGACGTGCTGCTGTGGGCTATTTCGAATTTGAATATTTTGAAGCATTTAGGAGAGAAAGTAGGAAAAGCAATAAGCAGGTAACTGCAGCGTTGTGAGCTTTTGCTGCAAATCCTGTATTATTTGGTGCTTTTTTATAAACTCCCAATTCACGGAGTCCCATGAAGTGCAAGAAACGTAGCGCAGTTTCACGTGCAGGGTGAGGCTCTTGCTTACACGAGCATGGAAGAAAAGCCTGAGCACATGGTCTCGGAGCAGTGGAGAGAATACAAGATGCAGAGGGCAGCTGTAATGCGCAGGCATCCTTCACTGGCACTGCAAGAGTTCAGAATGAACCCTGCACTGCTCCAGAACTGGCGTGGTTTGGGGCCAAGCTTGCAAAATCCTCCCCTCTCCTTAGAGCCACGAGCAGTTTTAGGGCAGGAGCCAGGCAGGTAGGAGCCCAAACCGAAAAGGGTGGTTTTTGGACAGCTTAGAGGCTGCCTTGCAGGGGTGGCAGGTAAGTGGCTTTTCAGGGACTTTTTCTTACGGTCTGTAAGGGTCACCACCTCCTGCAGACGAGGCTTTCTGGGCTAGAGGGATTCCCAAAGGATGCTGCATCACCAAGGGATGCTTTTACAGGTGTCAAAGTGTAACAGACCAGCTGGCATGACTTCAGGGGACTGGAAATAAATGAGTCAACTGTTTCGTTTGCTATTTTACTCTTGGCTGCTGGGGCAGAAGGCATGAAACAGGAGGGAGTGTGTGGTTTTGGCAGTGCCTTTGTAGGTAACTGGTTAACTGGTTGGCTTTCTGTTTAACCACTCTTGTTCCAAGAAAGATCCTGGATTGGCTTCTTGAGTACAGCCATCGCCAGGCTTGGAGCTGAGCTGGAGGGATTGCTGGCTCAGCTTTCAGGCTCTTCTTACCTGATTTTTACCAGAGAAGGGTTTTTTTTAATCTCAGTTATCCTCTCCTGGCTTTTCTGGGGTTTCTTCTCAGTGATGTTTTTTGACTTGTTTCTGTTCTCATAGCAAATGGCTTTTGTTCCCAGTCCTGTTCATTAAGCCCTCCTGGATCTCAGTCTCAGTTTTCTGTACCAGGAATTTCGCGTTGGCCACTCGCATCTGTCCAGCTTGTGTTTGGGTTACACTGACTCCCAGCATCACTGAAAGTTACAGGTTAGCACTGCGTCTGTTTGCAGGAAATGCAGCCAGTGACAAAACTGAAGGCAGGAAGAAAGGACGACCCAAGGCTGAGAACCAGGCACTGAAAGACATCCCTGTAAGACCCCGCGCGCTCTGATCCCCTGTGCCCTCCCTGCCTCACTCCCTCCGACTTGCCCTCCATGCCTTGCTGCACTGTGTGCTCCAGCCAGCCCTGCTCCAGAATTAAACCTGCCTTCCCTGGTGGTTTAATCTCCAGAGGAGCCTTGTCTTGGGCTTGTCAAGATCTTGGCCCCTGAATCCCCTCCATGCAGGCATTCGGCATCCTCCAAAACCCTGATGGGCAACAGTACACCCTCTCCAGCCTCCCCTTCCCGAGGCCGTTCGCAGATGAGCTGGATTCTCTCGCAGCCATGTCAGGTTTGGCTAATGATCCGGCAGCACCAGTGAGGGGGTGATTTATTCCCCGCAGAGCTGTGCAGTTTAATTCCAGCACAGTAGCATGGACAACACACAGAGCAGTTTGTCATGAGAGCATGGGCATGGGGTGATTTACTGACTAGATGAAATGTGGGGTGGTTAAATCACCCGAGCAACTTCTGGTCTGATTTATTCCCCAGCCTGGCTGGGAGTGCAAGTGCACTCTGGGAGGCACAGCAAGGTAAATGCTTGGGAGGAACTGTTGGCCTGTAGAGCCTGCAGCTCAGTCCCAGCACCCCTCACTGGAGGGAGCACCCTGTGCTGAAACAGCACTGGGGTCTGCTTTGAGGCTGGTGTTGAGAAGGGTGGACAGGAATTATCAGAGGTCCTATGAGCACCCCGCAGCCCCCTCGGAATGCGCTGGTGCACACCCAGGAACGCGATGCTCTTCGCTCAGTTACATCTCTTGTTTCTCCTGTTCCCAGCTCCCCCTGATGAACCAGTGGAAGGATGAATTCAAAGCCCACTCCAGGGTGAAATGTCCCAATTCAGGCTGCTGGCTGGAGTTCCCCAGCATTTATGGCTTGAAGTACCACTATCAACGCTGCCAAGGGGTAAGGAGACTGGAGGGCTGTCTGTCCTTTCCAGAGGTTGGTTCTTACGTTACCAGCTACAGGATAAAGCCCCTCTCAGGCTATAGACCCCAGGAGAAACGTGAGATTAAAATGGGGAGGGTGCAGATGGACGAGGGACAGTTTGTGAGGTGTGTATGAGAGGCACTGGCATCCCTCCAGCTCAGTGTGAGGTCTGGCCTGGGAGGGTCGTGGACCATTGGTAACCGTTTGGAGGGGCAGAAGGGTATTAAACACGATTTGTATTTGTGTGTGCATCAGAAAAATCCTGTCCCTTTTGTGGTCTGACGTCTGTGCTCACCTGTCTCTCCCTGCTCCACACAGGGTGCAATCTCAGAGAAACTGACCTATTCATGCTCGTACTGCGAAGCTGCCTTCACCTCCAAAACCCAGCTAGAAAAGCATCGGCTCTGGAATCACTTGGATCGGCCAGTGCCAACCAACAAAGCAGAAAACAAAGTGCCGAAGGCCATTGGGAAGAGCAGCGGCAAGAAAAGGTACCAGGCTGTGGCTGGGCTGCGTGGTGGTGGTTTAGGGATGGCTGGGAGAAGGGGAACGTGCCCACCTCCATCCCCATGATCTGGGCTGGCGAGCGGGGAGAGGTGTCAGGACGTTTGTCTAACAACCCCTCTTTAAACAAGCCCTCTGTGCTTTGCCCTAGAGCTGCTGAGAGTTCAGCTTGCCCCACCATCCATCCCAAACAGGCAAAGACGGAAAAAGACGTGGCCCAGGACCACACGGAGAATGGCGAGTGCCTGGCAGAGAGCCGGGAGAGCAAGGAGTTTCAGATCGCAGCAGCTGAGGCAATGGCAGCCGCCACCCCCACGGCGAAGTCCTCCAGCGGCAAGGATGCCACGCAGCAAGGGGGCAGCCAGGCCTCGCTGCAGGAGGAAGACCCTGAGAGGATGAAGCACAGTAAGATTAGAGCCTGGGGCTATGCTGGTTCAGGAGCCCAGAGAGGGGTGTCCCACGGGAAGGGAAGGGGCTCTGCTCCAGCCAACACCACTGCTCTGAATGTATCCAAGCCTTTTTTCAACATCCTGGTAATTTGTTGTGCCCCCCCCCAGTTTCTTGCAACAGTGAGTTCCACTGAGAGTGAGAACCAGGTTGCAGCTGTGGCAGAGGTATTTCTGTACGACCTATAGGATTGGAAATGGATTGAATTCCCTGCAGCATAGCAAGCTGCCGTGTCCGCCCGTCTGTCCTCCCAGAGTGTGGCAGTTTAAACCAGGGTGTAAATGGAAAATGTTTTTTTCTTAAATATTGGGGCAGGGTAAGGAGGCTCCCTCTGCCCATTGCCACGCAGGGTGTCAGGCAGGGCATTGTCCCCATCACGGTGTGGGTTTATGCTGCTTGCAGTTCCAAAGTGAGCTACCCCCAGCCACCTTAGGCTGTGGCTTTTGGAGCTAGACAGAGCCATGACTTTTGCTGTTTGAGTTGCCCTTGGGTAACATTATTTCTCCTGGTTTTGTAAGATGGGAAGCAGCATCCTGTTATTGTAGGGTGCGGTGTCTGCTTCATTCAACAGCCCTGTATTTCACAGGGGTAAAGGCATCCTCAAGGTGATTCACTCCTGATGCAGAGCGTGTGCCTCCCCCTTGCCTTAGGACTGCTGAAGCCCCCCTGGCAGTACAGTTATTTGACCAAATCCCTCTCTCTGTTTCTCTCTTTTGAGTCAGGAAGGAAACAGAAAACTCCTAAGAAATTTACGGGGGAGCAGCCGTCCATCTCGGGGACATTTGGACTGAAAGGTAATACAGGGATGACCCTGGTCAACTGTAGAGTTGTAGCTTCTCCTTGGGGCGTTTCAGGGAAGCTCTTTCCCCAAGAGCCCGGTCTGTGGTGGAGATACGTGACAGCCACCCAAAGCCTCGGGACGTCATGCTGGAGGAGGTGGTGCCTTTAGTCATAAGAGTGTCGTAAAGGGAATGAAGGGCACTGATTACAGCCCTGCCTGCTCTGCTTGGGAGCCTGTCACTGGAAAATGAGAGGAGAGAGGAAAGGATATGGGTCTGTCCAGCTGTAATGCAAGAGTTAACAAGCTGCTGACACAAGCAAGACATGAAAAACATCATCCCATCATGATCCCACTGTCCTGGGATTTCGCAGTGTTTCCAGTGGCGTTGAGAAGGATTTCTGCTGGTGATGCATCCATCCCTCAGACATTGTCTCCAATGCTGGTCGCCCACATTCAACAAAATGAATTCAAGGGAGAAGAGACATGTTACCAGGATGTTTCCCAAGAGGAGGCTCAGAAATCGGCTGCTGCAGCCTGATACAGCAAGAGCAAGTGGGACTGTGGTTGTGCTCCGTAAATATACCTGGCTGGGTACAAAGGAGGGAGGAAACCTAGAGCATCCCTGGCATGACAACAACTGGATTTGCACTGGCTATGAAATCCGTTCAACCAGGAAAATAAAAAGCAGGTTTCCAGGCAATGCAGGAGGCAGCACCTTCCGGTATGAGAGGCACTTGGGTGGGAGACACTGATGGCTTTGAAGGAATTAAACACTGAAGAACAGGCTGGATATGGTCTCTGCGATTTCTTATCTCCTGGGAAGTCTGAGGTTGTTTCCCTTAACTTCCCCACAAAGGCGTTGCCGTAGACTGAAACATCTGCTGTGGGTTCCTTGAGAATAAGCTGGTTTCCCCAGTGACCCGCTGCCTCAAATGGAGAGTGAGGATCAGGCAGGTGTTTGCCTACATCCCCCAGGTTCAACGTGGCAGTTTGCTCACCAAAAACAAGGGTGCCACCAGCCCGTCGTGGGGTGCTGTCTCCATTCAAACCCTTTTGCAAGAACCATGATTTACAAGTTCAGGGACGCGTGGACCCTCACAGGGCAGGTGTGGTTCTGACCTCCAGACCTTTCTGTGGAAGTACAGGCACAGGGCTGAACTGCACATGGATTTTTGGGGGGTGGACCCAGGGGAGAGCCCCCCTCCTCTCTTTGCCACCCTTTCCAAAGCATCATTTGCAAGTTGCGTCTTCCATTTCTTATGGCAGCCCGGGAACCGCCAAGGGATTCTGCATGGCAGAGGGGTATCGGACAGCACTGCCACTGCCAGCGTGCTCTCAGCATGTGCTGAGCCTCCTCCTGCTCGCTTGGCCCTGCTTGGTGCGGGGAGGATGCTTCGGTGCTTGGCGGTGATGCCTCTAGCATGCTGAATGGGAAGCACACGCTTTGCCTGTGCAGTCGTGTGGGGATGAAGCACAGATAAGGTGGGAGAGTGGATGTGCTTGGGGGAAGCTGGCTGAGAGCCTGATGCTCTGCCTGCACAGAGACCCCTGCCTTTGAGTTCTTCTCCGCTTTGCAGGCAGGCTTGGTGACAGTCGCCAGCGACCCAGGGTGGCTGTGCCAGGTTTCCTCTTCCCTGTGTGCCTGTCGCCTGGTTGCCCCTCCTCTCCTGTTTCTTCCTGACCCTTCCCAGCACCCGGTGGGACGGGGAGAGACCTGTATTTATTGTGACCATTGTGTTCAGACTCAGGGACAAAAGGTCCTGTGGGATCTGATGTGAGATCCCAGAATTTGCCCTGGTTTCTAAGAGGAATCCCAGTTCCTTGGTGTCAGCAGTTAGACAGCCTTTGCAGTGCGGGTTCATTGGTAGGAGCATCACTTTTATATCTTGAATTTGCTGTTCCAATTTCCCCTTTTAGTTCCTTGCAAAATGCCCTTTTGCCTCCTCCTCAGCCTGTCTTCCCCACAGTCTGCTTTGCTAGAAGCATCCTGCCCTGCTTTGCCGTGCTGTTCCCGTAAGTTAATAAACTGTCAGGTTTGGGGAAAATCATCCTGTGTATAAAACACCACGGGCTGTTACGATTTTGCTTGTCATAATTATGGACCTGGTCCTGTGCATACCTACAGCCACCTCGGTGTCCCTGGGCCAGAGGTAGAGATCCCTTTTTTCCCCATTAAATGTGAGTTGGTCTGAGGGTAGTAAAGCAAGCACTGAATAAAAATCCTCTCTGCAGGTCTCGTCAAAGCAGAGGACAAGGCAAAAGCCCATCGAGCCAAGAAGCTGGAGGGGAGCACCAACACGGAGGAGCTGAAAAAGAAACCTCCAGGGGCTGGTGTAAAGAAGGAAACCACTGTGCATCTACCAGCAGGTGAGCCCGGTGGAGGCAGAGCACAGGCAGCAGCTCTGTGTGCAGCTTAGCTGCTTGTCAGCTCAGTCCTGTGTTGTGCTCTGAGCCACCATGGTTCACACCTTCACACTACAGCGAGTCGTCCCCACACTCCTCCCAGCCTAGCGGGCTGTTTGCTGGGTGAGTTTTGTGAGCAAAAGCAGCCCAAAATCAGAAGTAGGAGCATGCAGCTCCTGCCCTTTCAATGTTTAGCACAGATGTGCGAACCTCCACTGCTCCTGTAACACTGGTGCAGCCACAAATGACATCCCAAAAGAGTTCCTGTGCCTTCACGTCACTACCAGGACAGACCACTGCAAGTGTTGGGACTTGATAGCCAAATCCTGGTTCCACCTGGCTTCTTTGTGACCATAGCTTGGGTCAGCGTCTGGGATGATGGCATTATTCTAATGTCATCTCCATGAATGACACCAGTGCATAACTCTGGGTATGATTACACCTTCCCTAAGCCTCCAAGGTGCAGCCCACACCCTAGCACCGGTTGCTGACTTTTCCTGGGAGTTCTGACAGTAGGAGGAACGCAGGATGTGCAAGATAAACACAGCTGCAATGCCTCGCACTGCTTTCAAATTCAAATAAACGACTCTCTGATCTCACAGCCGTGCAAAAGCATCCAAATAAACAGACTTGGCAGATTTTATTCAGACCGGGCTTCCCTTGCTGGAAGCCGAGCGCTGTTCTGCTGAGAACGCAGCGTGAACTCTGGACCTGGGAGCAGGTTTTAGCCCCATGTATCTCTTACTTCGGGTATTTTTTTAAGGCAGTCACAGCCATTCAAATAAACAGGTGCCTGGAAACTAGCACTCCCGTAGCTGCCTGTGTGTCTGCCGGGAAGAGGAGTGCCAGGGAAGCTTTCCAGGCACATGTCCGGATGGAGCCGAGACACTCACCTTTGTTTCACTCCCGCTAATTGTTTTGTTTCGCATGGGGGAGTTATTCCACGCAGGGCGAGATCAGACACCAGCGGGGTTGGAAAGGTGAACCTCCTTTTCCCCATGAAATGCGGGCAGGTCAGGTAACTCCCCGTAAAGCATCCCAGTGACCCAGTTTGCTCAGGCAGCTGCAGGAGCTGTGGGGCAGGCAGAGCTGCAAGTGCCTGCACGGTTTGCGCCTGGCTTGGCCGTGCCTGGGAGAGTATTTCTCTTTTCTTTTAACGTCAGGAACTTTTCCTAACTCAGTGCTTTTCAGTGTAGCAAGTCAAGGCTTAGGAAGGGCAGTGCTCTGCCGAGCAACCCAGGCAGGTTGTGGTCTCTGCGGCTGGGTGTAACACCTTTCTCCTCTCCCTCACCAGCAAACCCCGAGGACCAGTGGCAACGGGAGATCAGCGAGAAGGGAGAAGTGTCCTGTCCAACCTGCAGCGTTATAACCAGGAAAACCATTGTTGGGCTCAAAAAGCACATGGACGTCTGCCAGAAGGTAAGGTCTTGATTTATTCAATCACGCACATACGGATTTTGGAGGGGAACAGACGTGTACGTGTGCCACTCGTAAATGCATGTTGGTGCTCCTAAAACCAGTCGTGGGCTGTGTTTGCTAGAGCAACTTGCTAGTCATCTTCAGAAAGCTGGCTCCCTTGCATTGACTCAGGAGGATTTGGACATCTAATTCTCAGCGATACTGAACCCCTTTGTGGTCTGGGCCCCTTGCCCCAGTGTCTCCAGCAGAGTCGGGTATTTATAGTAGTGAAACAAACAGTTTTAAGGCTGGAGAGATTGTTGGGGTTGTCTCTAATCTGGCCTCCTCGGGAGTTCTGGCTGTGGGATTTCACTGTGCGCCATGCCTTGCATCAGGCCAGATAAATTGTGGTTGAATGAGAGCGCGTCTTGGAGAGGCAGCGCGCTTGGATGTGCTCAGTCAGGCTGTCAAGACGCAGGAGTTCGGTAATGGTGCAGTGAAAAATTGTGTCTCTGCCACACTGCCATCCGTGAGAGCAAAAGGATTACGTCTTCATCTGTCACCTGGCGCGGTGCAGAGCTGTCGCCACAGAAAGCCAACGTGGGATCAATGCCTCCTGCTTTGAAAATACGTGGCTCGGCTTTGATTCCACATTCATTTTCTGTAAATGCCTCCTCAGCCTTTACCTCACTATTTATACAGCAGTGGGAGGTTACTCTCCCTTTCAAACCCTGTACTACATCAATGCTGGGCAGAGCGCTGCCTCCTCTGACGTCCTCCTGGCTTCAGTGGAGTGGAGCTCTTGGCCATCACTGCTCATGTCTCCTGCACTTTGGAGCATCTCCCAAGCCAGGCAGGCTCCACGCAGGCTGCACAGCCAGCCGGCCTGCTGAGTGTGGCTCCGCCAGAGCAGTCAGGCCTGTCTTCCCCCTATAGTGGACATTCAGCCGAGGAATCAGGGCTCCAGCCCTGTGAGCGGGTGTTTTGTCACCCTTCCCATGAGGCATGGTCCTTGCTGGGGCTGGCTGTGCTGCTCTGGGAGCTGGGGTGCTTTGCAGCGTCCCTGCCAGAGCAGTCAGTGCTCCAGAGAGGACAGTCCCCGGGCTCTGGGCGTGTGTCTGCAGGTCCAGTCTCAGCATTTCATCTCTGAGATGAAGCAGTGGCATGTCCTTAGTGAGGTCCCACTGCACACGGTGTCCCCATCAGAAATGACCCTGGTGTTCAGGCACCCTCTCAGCTTGCTCTCTGCTTTAGTGGTTGAAGTATTCCTTAGCTGGACAATGGGAAGAGAATGCGCAGGCTCACAAAAGTCTCATAAAATGACAGAAATTGGTTTTACCGTTCCATGCTTGACACGAAGCAGTCTGTGCTGCTTTAGTCAGCTTTAGGAAGGAAACAAGCCGCGGGGACGGTTGCAACGTGCATGGGCCTGAAAGAGGTGAGGGCAGGTATATCCTCCTGGCATCCCTAGGGGGAGGGTTTGTTAGAATATGGATGTGTCATGTTCTTCAGTGTTGACCGGAGAAGTAAATCCCAAATTGGCTGGCCTTGGCATCTGATCAGTCAGGGAGCTTTTAGCATCCACCTCATTAGGATCAAGTGCTTGGGTCTGGAACAAGATTAACCCATGGGAGCGCAGGTACAAGTGAGTCATTCCCAGCTGGCCGCAGTGAATTTATTCTTCATTTCCGCAGAGCTCCAGGATAAGGAGGGATTTGCAGCTCCGTCTTCATTCGTTCTCCAGCTTCTAGTCCAGGCTTGATTGAAGGGGAAATGGTGAAGGTGAAGCATCAGCCAGGCAGGAGGAGCAGGAACAGCCACGGCCATCCAGGCACTGGCTCCTTGTTGAGACATCCTGTCTCTTGGTGCCCAGAGTGTTCACCTCCTCAGCCGATAAATTCTGGTACCTGCCTCAGCAAAAGTCACGATCTGCTTACTCGTGTTGCAAGTTCCCCTTGTGCATCGGTGTGTGTATTTAATGCATCTCCCCAGTCACCCAGGAGGCCAAGTCAGGTTAAACAGCAGAGCAGTGTGAGGTGGGAAGTATTCTGCTGTGATCATGTCCAGCAGCGGCTTAATTTCTAACAGCCCAGGCACTCAGAAAGTGTATCGTACACCAGCATCTGTCATAGTTAATAGGACTGCAGAGCACAATCCGCTAACGTATTGGTAGATCAAAGCTTCTTCTCTTTCCTAACCCTTTAACAGGAAGACAAAGACACCAGGTCCAGATGTTTCCAGCCAGTGGGGCTTTAAATCTACGTCCAAAATGGAATGTTTTCCAAAAATTGGGGCATGTGGGTTTGATAACAGTATCCAGGACAGCTCTGAGCTGCAGGAAGGGGTTGGGATGGGGGACAGGAACGCTGCAATGCCTGCTGGGTCCCACCGCTGGGTACTGCTGCAGCAACAGCTACCCGTGGGACTTATTGACAAGCAGGAGTAGCCCTTGGAAAAACGAACGGTGGACTGTGGCCTCTGTGGTGACTTGCCCTTAATTCCTTCAGCTGCAGGACGCCTTGAAGTGTCAGCACTGCAAAAAACAGTTCAAGTCCAAAGCTGGGCTGAATTACCACACCATGGCTGAACACGTCAGTAAGGTAAGAGAGCTGGGCCGCTCTCATCTCACACCTCATTTCTTGATGCAGATGCAGAAGAGGAAGCAATCGGCAGTCCACTTTCCTTTGCCTTTGTAAAGGAGGGATTCACAGCACCCTTCACAGCACATCTCCGCAGCATTTCACGTACTGCTCAGTCCAGACTGTGGCCTTCCCCCTTCCCTGCCAAGCCAAGCCATTCCTTCCCAGGCAGCTAGTTAGGCTCACATTGATCCTGGGGAGTAGAGCAGATGACTGGAAAAGTAAAACAGGATTTCAAGTCCCAGAACAGGGGAAGATTCAGTGAGTACGGTGAGGTGGATTTGGAGTGGCAAAGCTCTGCCTCCAGAACCATGCCCGCAGATCTGGGACTGATGTGTTCTGCCTTGCACGAATCTCAGAATGCAGTCTTTAGCTCTCCACTGTGCATGGAAGAAGTAACCACTTAATTTACCATTAATAGAATCTGGCAAGCGCTAATTTAGAGGCTGTTCTTAAAAATCTGGTCGTGTACGTCTCCAAGATACCAGGGCAAGGCATAACCACATTTCTACATGTCCCGCACTTACCAGTTGTGACTTGTCTTTTACCTGTGCATTAATCTCCTGCTCCTCAGTCTCACTGGTGAATCCTCCGTGCAGGAACTGCTCCTGGGTTTCTCAGCTGGCCTTTGGGTGCAAACACAGGAAAGGCATGAGCAGGTCTGGCATATAACGGCGAAGGTGTTGGCATGCGGTAAAGCAGTGGGAGATCTGGCTCTTCTAACGAGAGGTTCCCCCCGGCCCAGGGCAGCTCCTGCGAGGCAGAGGTTTACCACCTACTCCTGGCACAGAGGACACGAGTAAATGGTTGACTCTGTTGGTTCTGTTACTTCCTTGTTTCCAGCCTGTTCCTGTGGAAACCGCTGGACTTGGTGAACAGGAAGAGCGGGAAAGGCTGAGGAAAGTGCTAAAGCAGATGGGAAAACTGAAATGCCCCAATGAGGTACGAGAACAATTCCTGTTTCTCGTTCGGTGAAAAGGTGGAAGGAGTGAGTCCCGATGCAGAGGGGAGCATGCGCTCTCCGAGAGTTCCTTGGCACACTCTTGGCTTCTCTGTCCTAGCTCAGCCATCCTGGTCCCCATCCCCTTGGCTCCGTGCGCTCCGGCGATGGGCCGTCCTGGCAGGAGGGTGGGTGTAGGGCAGGGTGAGGAACACTGAAAGGCTCGTTCTGCCTCCTGAACTCGGGAGGGGCCACAGCCCGCACTGTCCTGGGCACAGTGTAAAACTAAACCAAACCGCACTGAAAAACAGTCATGAGCCGGTGGCAGACAAGTCGCGAACAGGTAACGGGGGGGTGTGGCAGAGGTTTGTCCCCACGGATGCTTTGCTCTCTGCTCAGGCAGTGCCTCCCCACTGCCTTCCCCTCCCGCTGCGTGCCATGCGTCTGTCCGGGGAGCTGTCAGTGTGTTGGGGCAGGTCGTGCCAGGGACGAGGGCTGCTGCCACCATCCTTCCATGGCACTGTCATGCCTGCGTGTGCTCTCTGGGGGAGAGGGGCATGCTGGCAATCCCCCACCACTTGGATGGGATGGGTTGGTGAGGCTGCTCTGCGAGGGGGCTCCTCAGGACGTGCTCCTCCCAGGAGCAGCGACACCACAACCGTTTTGATATGGGCACATGAAGCCCCAGCCCTCCTTAACCCTCCCTACCTCCACAGGGCTGCGTGGCCAACTTCTCCAGCCTGATGGGCTACCAGTACCACCAGAAGCGGTGTGGGAAGCAGCTCGCCGAGGCCGACAAGCCTGTCTTCAGCTGTCCACACTGCGGCAAGAAGTACAAATCCAAGGCCGGCCATGACTACCATGTGCGGTCAGAACACACGGCCTCCGTGAGCCCCCCGGACGCCTCCGCAGCCCGAGGAGTGGGGCCATCCCCCCCCGGGGGTAACTGCAGAGCTGCTGAACCTGTGGGCAGGACAGAGCCGGGCAGGGCCAGGCCAGGCAAGGCAGGTGCAGACATCGGGACCGATGTTGTTTTCTTCCTCACATCACCACGCGCGTGTATTGTACCATGCGGTGTTGGGGGGAACGGGGCTGCAGCGTCCTCTGCCCCTCCAAAAAAGCAGGTAGCTGTGTTTATGGGAGCAGAGCGGTCGGCAGCGTTCCCCCTCCGTGGTGCCTGCGGGGCTGTGCTCCAGCCATCCTGCATCCATGCTCTGCAGGGAGAAAAAAAAAACCTGATCTCAGGCCACTTCCTCGGCAGCAAGCAGGCACCGGCTGCTCGCCAGCGCTGGGGTGGCTGGATCCGTCCTTGGGGAGCATCCTTTTCTGTTCTGTTGATCCCTACTGACAGCGCATCCGGCGCTAATAACTCCCTAACTCTAATAAATGGAGACGTTTATACACGTGGGAGCACAAAAGGATGCAATCAGTCCAGTGCGTGGCTGGGCTGCGGGAGGTAGGGTGCTCCGCTTGTTCCCATGCTCGGGTGCAGAGGCACGCTGGTGTCTCTGCAGCCCTCGCCTGCGCAGGGCAGGTCTGCAGACGCACAGCCTGAACCCCAGAATCCTCATCCTGGAGCTGGAGACCTTGCTGCTTCACCCCTTGTCATGCCCTTCCTGACTCTGTCTCTGTTCCAGCCTCCGGAGGAGCCAGAGGTGAAGCCGGAGCCCGGCCCCATAGAAGATTTTGAGAGGACCCCGAGTGGTCGCATCCGTCGGACATCGGCCCAAGTAGCCGTCTTCCACCTTCAGGAGATAGCGGAGGATGAGCTTGCCAAGGATTGGACCAAGCGGAGAATGAAGGATGACCTGGTGCCTGAAACAAAGCGAGTGAGAAGCCTTTATTTACCCTTTTTTGTGTGTGCTAACTGTACACAGAGATCCTGGGACACTAGTGTGGCTCAACTGGATGAGGGCTCACGTGTCTCATTTTCTGTGTGTTCAATGAATTAACCGTGATGGCAAATTCATTGCTCAAGAGCCCACCCAGCACAGGCTGAGCCCCAGCGGGCTGGGGGCTTCGTACAAGCCTGGCAGGAGGCAGCTTTACCCTTTCCACTGCCAGCACCCAAAAGTAAGTGGAGCAAAAGGTGGTGCTTTGCGGGCAGCAGACCGACCAGAGTCTGGCCGCGAGTGTGTTGTGGAGGGAGGCTGGTTCTGGCCCATGGTCAGTGTTGCGGTGGGGAATGGCAGCCAAGAGGAGCACGTGGAGAGAGTGGAGGTCAGATCCGAAATGATCTTCCTTATGCTGTCAGAGAGCGAAGATTCCCCAGGCAGAATTTCCTCCCTCCTACAGCTCTTCCTTAATTTCTGGGAGATACTTCCCTGGAGGGAGAGGCCCTGCAGCATTGCCGGAGCAGTCCTCCTGCAAGCAGAGGAAGCCGGAGCGTGAAGCCAG
The DNA here is from genome assembly GCA_013399095.1 of Psophia crepitans. Lineage (NCBI taxonomy): Eukaryota > Metazoa > Chordata > Aves > Gruiformes > Psophiidae > Psophia > Psophia crepitans. The sequence goes on from VWZZ01002805.1 coordinate 50,890, forward strand.
GGCTGAGCCCTGCAGTCCCCAGCAGCGATGCTGGCATGGCCTGGTGCTGCGGGATCTGCACAGCAGAAGTCAGTGCCCTGGCAGTCTGGAGCTTCAGGGAGGCGTTGGAGTAACATGTTAAATCAAACATCCCTCCCGGCCATGGGAGGAGATGATTCCTGGGACTGTTCCAAGGCTGAAATTCCCTTCAGGAACACTCCCCCTGCGCTGTAAAAGGAATGAAGCAGCAGCAAATCATAAACCTTTTCAGTGTAAGAGGAAAAAAAGAGAGAGCCAGAGTTTTCTAATCTTTTTGGCCAGCGCCTGGGACTGAATGAGAAGCCAACGTGCCAGTCGCTGCACAAGCTGCAGCCTGTTTCCTAAGCAAGTAGCTCCAGAGTTACTGTGCAGTGAGGTGGCCGGCACAGAAAGGGATCCAGCCACGGTGCTGCTCTCTGCCTTGGAGCAGAGCTGGGGGTTTCAGGGTCAGACCTGGTTGCAAGCTTTTTATTTCCCCGAGGCTTGGTGCTGTCGTCGTTAGTTTCCAGATGATTTCAGCTGCAATGCATTTATAGCGTAAAAAAATCAAGCCCAAAGTAGCTGTTTCATTTCAAATACTGTGGGAGGAGAGGTGTGGTGCGCTCTTCTCCCCCTTCCAGCCTCAGCACTTGCATTCCTCTCTCCTCCTTGAATTGCTCCCCTTACTCTTGACTTTGGGTATTTTCTGTTTGAATTGAGGGAGCAGCCAGGGGTTCCAGGCCTGAAGAAGGGGCCCATGGGCAAGCTGACATACAAAGGCATCATAAAGGTCTCAGCTGCTGGCATAATTGTTCTGTGAAATGCTGTTTGTGGTGGTGTTCTTTTAATGAGACATTTCTCGTGTTCAGAGTCTAATTGTTTAAGTTTAATTGGGCCCCATCTCAGCACTAAAGAACAGAGTTGCTGGGAGGTTGGCAGAAGCAGGTCTGTGTTGAGGATGAGCAAAGGGGGGAGTCGGACCAGCTCCCAGGTGGCAAAACAAGGCTCCTGCTTTGGAGGATCAGGACCTCGGGCCCTGCACGGGCAGCTGTCCCCAGCTGTGCTGGCCGTGTGTCACACAGATGGATTTCAGAGGAGGTCAGTGCAGGAGGCGAACACGTGTGTCACTGTGAGCGTGCCTGCGGGCGCATCTTGCAGTGACTGTCACGTTCCCTTGACAACACTCTAAAATATAATCTGTTCGATCTATGACATTTTTTTCCTCAACAAGCGGTGCTGGAAGTAGGTGGGAGGCAGGCTCGGCCCAGGGAGGCTGGTGGGAGCTTGCTGACTTCAGCATGCTCTGCGCGTCTTAACGTCGCTCAGGACTGGTCTACGCTTACAAGTTGCCTCAGTTCAGGGTGTGAAAAATCCCTCCCAATTGTGAGTGACTCAAACATGCCAGCGAGCGCCCAGTTTGACCCTGTTACAGCCCCCAGAGTAGCCCTTCCCTCAGATCTGGCTTCAGCCATGCTGGCAGGACAGCTCTGTGTGGGTCCAGCCCCAGGCAGCGCAGGAAACTCGGAGGGGCAGGCAGCATCCTCACATCCCTGTGCCACTGCGCCGCCGAGCGCGCATGGTGGCCATCCCTCCGAGGGACCTGACAGCCCGGGGCCACTGGAGCTGCAGAAAGACAAACACCAGTGAACTGTGACTGGGACAGCAGGACTGATGGTTCCCAGAAGAGCCACCACCGCACCACCTCTTCTTCCCACGGGCCATATCCAGCCACTGGGAGTACACTGCTGGGCCTGCAGACCCCATTGCTGCCTTGGACCTCAAGAGAGGTGGGAGGCCGGGGATCGGTGGCAGCTTATGGCTGCTCCTGCACGGTCTCAGCAAGACCTGGAGATTTCCAGGGTCCCGGAGGGACAGCTGCTTCCCAGCTCCAGTCTGTAACCAGTGATGGCTGGATGCATCTGGACTTACTGCAGTGCAGGACCCATTCTGTCCCTGAGCTCTCCAGTTACCGACCACGGTCCCAGCAGTCAACGTGGATTTCAAGGAAGGTGATGAAGAAAGCCACCCCTCCTCTCCATCCCTTCTCCAGGCAGCAAAGCTTTTCCCCAAGGGAAGGCAAGCAGCTCCTCAGCAAGCCGATGGGATGCGGGGCTTGCAGCACCCCCAGCAGGCACAGCCCCCCTGCAGCCCCTGTGCTGTGGCCTGCAGTCATCACCACGTGGCAGCCAGTCCCGGATGGGGAGAAGGATGTTGGATTTGGATCCTGTTGGTAGCCCATGGTGGGATGCGTTCGCCTTTCCCCCGGAGGACGGATTCCTTTGCACCAAAGCAATGGCATTAGAATAAACGATTGCTGCTCGATCCCAGGCCCTGCGCTGCCTTCGTTCTGCACTAACCAAATCCAGCATTTCTAAATATACACTGGAGTCTTATTTTCTCGCTCCGATCTTTATTTGCCTCTGGATAAGCTGAAACAGATGGGGTGTTTCACAACGGCCGCTTGCTGGGGATGTCAGATGGGGAAGGGTGCACCTCTGCTGCTTTTCTGGGAAAAATCCTGTTTCCAGAAGCTCCATGAAGATGATGCCGATCCTCCGACCCCTCTCTGGCCTTTGCTGGGGCCATCGTGTGCCCATGAGCAGTCTCGGGGCTGCCAGGGAAGGAGTGAGAGGCCGGCTTGTTTCTGGCTCTGTGGCACAGGCAGGCAGTGGTGGACGCTGGGATCTGGCTGACGATGATGCCCTTACCCATTTTGGAGGCTGGACTGAAACAAACAGCCTCTTTGAGCAGAGGGAAGAGGCATCTAGGAGGCAAGAAGGGAGAAAATGCTATGGCAATCTCACTGTTTTGTGGTGTGATGTTTTCCCTGTGGAGCTCGAGGTTGGGGGATTTGTTTCAAGGTGCCCTGAGCTCTGTACCGGAGGTGGTGGTGGCTTCCTGTATCCCAGGCAGCCCCCATGCCACGCAGAGATGGATGCAGAGCTCCTTCATGGGGTTTAAGAGCACCCTGTTCACCTCCCCACAGCTCGGGATGCGGGTGCTGCTGCAGGGCTGGGGGCAGCCATGGAGGGTGCACGTCCCTGTGGAGCCTGGGTGCTGCGTCGTGGGGTGATGGGGGTCCAGAGTGAAGGGCTGCGTAGGCCAGTCAAAGCTAAAGAGCAAAAGTCATCTCCAGGCTTGGGTTTTTAAGAAAACCCCATCCTGGAGCCACTATAAATTCCAGAGCAGAAGAGCCTGGCTCGGGTTGATCCCCGAAAACAATGGCTCTGCTGCCCGGGCAGGAGCCAGGCTGAGCCCTGCGGACTCACGTCACTGGTGGGCCAAACCGGATCCCAGCTCCAGCTGCGGACCCAGAGCTCAGTGGGGCAGAGCCCATCCTTCCTCCCCTTGCTCAGCAGTGCTGGCGTGGTGTCACCCAGCTGCCCGGAGCCATGTATGGGACCCGGCTGCCGGCCAGCGCCCCTGCCTGTGTTTTGGCTTTGCCTCCCGGACGGCATCAGCTGCGGTTTCCGCGGGGCGATGGGAGAGCTGTGCCTCGTGCTGGAGACCTCGGTAAGGCTTCCAGGGGAGTTTGTTGGCCGGGGCCAAGGCAGCCTGCATGGTTCTCATCTACTGTGATATATTTTGGGGAAGGGGAGAGCTGTCTAGGGAGCGGAGAGGATTGAAATATGAAAGTTATTTAAATAAAACCGTCAGTCAAAGAAAACAAGCCTTCCCACCCCACCATCCTTCGGCTGTTCAGAAGAGATGGGCTGTGGCCAAAACCAGCTGTAGCCGTTTAATGATTTGGCCATGAAGATTTTCACTTACAGGCTGTTTGAGGAAAATAAATGGAAAAAAAAAATATATTCCATGCCTGGGGCTCCCTCTTAATAGAGACATAAAGATGACTTTGACATTCCCAGAAACACAGCGCCCCGGGAAGACATGGGATTTGCATGTTATTGTGCAGGGCTGTTGGAGGAGAGCGGGGAGGGATTTTTCTCTGGAGTGGGAAGCCGGAGCAGCAGAGTCCGCATCTCTGAACATCCCCCCTCGTCTCTTCCCCGGGGATGCGCAGAGGGAGAGGTTGTTGCTGGGGCTGTGTGCGGTTACCGTTAATGTTTGCTCATTCATGAGATTGATTGGTTTTTAATTAAGGAGGCTGTTTGGCATCCTGGCTCTCAGTATCAATGACAAAAAGGGACTCCTGTGTTCTCCCCTGGAGGTGGCATTGCCTTCCCCAGGCGGGGGACCGAGCGGTTGGTAGATGCACCATCCCAGTGCTTCAAAGAGCTCAGCTGGCATCTCCCCCAGCTGCAAAGCACGACAGAATAGCAGCACGCTGGGGCTCGGGGGATTTTCCACATCCATCCATAGCGCCGTTTCGCAGGGCCCTTTGCCCCTGCCCCTCGCACAGAGCCCAGCTCTCCCTGGGCTCCCTTCTCCAGCTGCATCCCGCCACGTGTCGAGGTGGGGGCTGCGGGGGCTTATCCTCACTTAAATTTGAGTGGAAACGAGTGGTTGGTGTCTCCACATCCCGAGCCCTCAGTGGCAGCTCTCCTTTGCAGGGAGGTTTGGGAGTAGCCTGTTTGGGGGAGCTGGACGAAGGCAAACTCACAGCTTTATTAGCACACGCAAGAAAAGTGACAGCTGGAAAAGAAATGCAGCCAGCTGCCTCCCCGCCGTGTGAGAACCATGAGCTCCGGATCCTAGGGGCGCGCTTGAGAACAGGGCCTGGGTTTGTTCCTCTCTGCAAGCGCCGTTTGTCTGTACGTCCTCCCCGGCCAGCGCGGATGCCTTGGTGCAGCCGCACCCCGTGCGTGGAGGTGCCCACGGATCAGGTACCCGCGCCTGTTCTGTGCAGCACGAGCTCACCTAACCCTGCTCCGACCAGGGGCAAGTCTGGGGCTTGGGACCTGAGCAACGTCCGTCGGTTCTAGCAGAGCTCGCGAGGCTGGGCGGTCGTGCAGCAGGCGGGCAGCTCAGACTGCAGGCGGAGCAGCCCGGTGTCCCCTGCAGACCTTGCCGTGACGGCAGGCAAAGACCAGCCCCACAGGTAGGGCCAAGCGCAGCGGTTACGAGGCACAGAGATACTGCAACTGCGCTTGCTTGTGCTGAACATGCAGAAATGGAATTGGGAAGGCCGGCCCGCTATGCTAAACCTCAAAGTTGCTAATAAAGCAGTAATTAAAAGCACTTGAAAAGAGCAGCCCTGCCAGAAGGAGAGGCAGAGACACAAGAGCCTTTCATTGTTTGACGGGTTGTGCCCATTCATCGGTGGAAGGCAGCCATGGAGGCTCTTGGCATCCGTCCCCTCTCTGCCCAGTGTGCAGGGTTGTTTACTCTCCCGGTTACGAAACGCGGCAGAAGGGCCATACCGACACGATGCACCGAAAACGCTGGGTCCGGGCCTGGCCCCATGATGGGGCACAGACTTGGGAACAGGAGCAGGAGCCTCCCTTCTCCTGTTTGTCAGCGCCATGTGGGGGTGGCTGCGGTGCCGGGGGCTCCAGCCCGGCTCCTTGCCTGCAGCCGCCCCTAAGCCTGGCTCTCGCCTCACCAGTGGCACAGCAGCCGGCAGAGCCACCCCCCTGCTGTGCGGTGCCCGAGGGGAGATGGCATCTCTGGGGGAAGCTCCGATTCATCTCTCCTGGGGGGGGTCAGGACTCATGCGAAGAGCGAGGACTCCACCAAGGACCAGACTGGTGTATGCTGCTCTACTAATCATCTTCTATTGTTTGCAGCTCAATTACACCAGACCAGGGCTTCCAAAGCTCAATCCGAGGCTGCTGGAAAACTGGAAGAACGAAGTAAAGGAGAAGGGCCACATCAACTGTCCCAACAATGTAAGGACCGTCTCTGTTCTTCTCTGGGCTGGCTGGTCTCAGTCTGTAGGAGGAGAGGGGAGGTTTTGGGGCAGAAACCCACCAAAGCCAGGATCTTTGTAGGCCCCAGATGAAGCTAGCATCATGCTCAGACCCTCGTTTCACCTCCTCTCCCTGGGGTTGCTGCTGTGCGTGGTTGAAGCGTGTCCCACCTTTGGGACCCTCCTGGTGCACATGAGGCACCGGGGTTGGGGACCGGGCCACCCTCTGCCCAGGTGCCCTTGGGCTGGCAGTTCAGCATCACCCCATTCAGGCTCTGGAGCTGCCTTTGGGAAGCTCCCAAGATCCAGACGCGGCGAAGGCTGCGCGCTCTGTGTTCAAGAGCCTTTTTATGCAGAGAACTCGCTTGTCCCAGAGTAAAGCCAGGGCTGGCTTCAAGCTGTTCTTTTTAAAGCCCTGGGACAGGCAGAGACCTCGGGCGCATGGTGCGTGTGCTTCATCTTGCTGTAAAATGCAGCCTTGAGCTGAGCTCGCGGGGAGGTGAACTCCACCCTCGTGCTGGGCCGTTGATTTATCATCTGAAACAAAGCCTTGCTAATGGGAGTTTTGAGCGGGGTTGTTACTGCACGGCCGGGGGAGACACGCTGGCTAATTAATGTCATACACAGGCACTTTGAAAAGACGTTGCTCAGAAACTGGTCATGCTGCCGCCTGGGTGATTTCTTCGTTAAACGTCTGCTGTGGCTCCAAGAACTCCTGTAGCCCAGCAGGACCTCCCAACTGCTCACAAATGTACGTTTTCCACAGAGACATTTAGGGGAGACATTTTTCAGCCCGTTGCAGAGGGATGTGGCCACATGACTCCCATTAGCACTAATAGGAAACGTGTGACCAAAGCTCTCCGCGTCTCGCAGAGCATTAACCTCATGCTGCTTAGCCTGGACCGGTGGCCTTGCTGGCACAGCAGGCTCCTGGCCCCGGCATGGAGGAAGGCACGGAGACGAGGGAGGATCGTGGCAAACCCTGCTTTGTTTCTTCCCACAGTGCTGTGAAGCCATTTACTCCAGCGTCTCGGGGCTGAAAGCTCACCTGGCCAACTGCAACAAGGTAGGTCCTTCCTTTTAGCACCTTGGCTCGGAGGTGGGGTTGGGTTTTGGTGTTCTCTCCCCCCGAGTTGCTTGGAAGCAGCAGGGCAAAGGACAACACCACAGGTTAAAGGATCATGGCCGCTGGGAGAGCTGGCCAAGCAACGCCACTGCCCATCAAGTTGTCACAGCTCAGCCCATTGTCACGCCGTCCCGGTCCAGCCATTCGCTCTCAGCACCATCTCCCTGGGCAGGATGAAACCCACAGCCATGGGCAGCCAAAGGCGGAGAGACTGCAGCTGAGCAGATGCGATGGAGGGGATTTAGCTGCTGCCCCAGCCTTGGAGGAGAGGTCTTGCAACACAGATTTCTCATCCAAGGCCCCAGACCTTCGACATACCAAGTGCCTCAGAGACGTGGGCAGCAGGAGCGAGCCCTCCTGCCTCACATCCTCCCGCCTCAGCGTCCCTGTCCCGCAGCAGCCCCTGCCCAGCTTGGCTCCAGCAGCCCTTGAACCCTTCATGACCCCTCAGCTACTCGGCGTGGCCAGCACCTTGCACACAGCCACACGTCGACCGCAGCAGCTCAGAGCCAGGGAGCTGGGCGTTGGAAGCTGAACGTTTCCAATGGCAGGTGGGAATCAGGAGTCATTCTCCACAGGTTTGAGCAGCCCTGCGGCCCCCCTGGAAGCCCAGCAGCTTCCCCAGCTGGAGGGGCGCTGGTGTGATGGTTCCTGGGGACAGAGCTGTGGCTCAAGAGGTGGCTGATGTGTGCAGAGACCAGTGCCCTCTCGCTCAACAGAGCAGCAACACTGCCGGCTGCAGCGAGCTCCGGTGGCCCGCAGCCTCTGCGGGGGGAGGGATCAAGAGCTCAGCGTAGGTCCCTCAAATTGGAACTGAGTAAGAGCTGGTAAAGCTTTATGCCCTGAAATGTTTCCAGCTGCAGCTTCCATTGAATGGAGCTTCCAGGAGGCAGCTCCAATACATACCCCGTGGTTATTAAAAACACAAACTCCCGTGCTGCTCCAACACCAACTGGAACATCAACCCCTAATGAGATCATTTAGAAAATGGGCTGCAGAGATCTGGCAGATGAAGCTGTATTTATGTGGGATAAAAGTGCAAACACAGGAGACAAGGGCAGTTCCTTTGCTAGCCCACAGCACAGACTTCAAGAGAAAATGGAGCCGTTTCCTGGCTGGTACTGTGTGCAGAAAAAACACAGGCATTTGCATGAGCGTTTGCTTTAACCACAGAGCTGCACCCTCCAGGTCTGGCGAGTCCAGCGTAGCTAGGGCTGGGTGCTGGGGGTCAGCGCTGGGGGTGTTAGCTGCTTCGTGTCCCACACACACTGCTGTCAGCAGGACTCTTGCTCTCACAGAGGATTTAGTTTTGCAATGGATGCGTGTGCCACCAAATCTGGCATAAATCACACAGCCCCTCCAGAGCTGGCCTGTGATCGCCGCTGTAAAATCCTGCAGAATTGGTTGAAATACATCAAGCCTTACCAAGAGCGGAGAATGCTCCCAGGCAGCACCCCATCCTCAGTGGGGATTTTTGCAGGAGTATTTCCGAAGCCAGCCAGCAGTGGGGCCAGGCCTGCCCGCATCCTGCCTGTCCCTGAAATGAAGGACCTGTCTAACTCCAGATTTACAGCACGGAGCCAGCTATGGAGAAATTCCCAGGGAGCATATATATCGCCTGGAGGGGCCCATCCATAAAGCCCTCGTCAACAGAGAGCACATTATCTCCCCTGTGCCTTGAACTGCGGCAGAGCTGGGAGATCAGTCATCCCCACAAGGGCTGTAATGACAGAAATCCAGCAGTCGCTGCGTCTCTTTGACAGCGTAAAAGGGAAATTAGGTGAGTCTGTTGGACATAAATTAGATGATGGTTCAGTCCCGGGAGACTGCAAAGCTGCTGAGAGTGAGGAAACAGGGCGATCGGTCCCGTCAGCCCCCCGCCTGCCCAGGGACACACACGGTGTCGGTGATAATGTAACAGCCGGCGTTGGGGATGCAAAGGCAACAAAACGGGCTGCTTGCTGCCCTCCAAGCCCATAGGACCTGGTGCTTTGGTGCCTGGTGCCGGTGTCGTCATGGGCAGCATCAGATGTTGTGCCAACGCTGCTGCGGCACAACTGGCACGGGCTGAAATTGAGAGCAGAAGATGTGGTTGTGAGCTCCTGGCTCCTGGGGAGCAGGGCAGGGGCAGCCACCCCTCCAGGGAGTTTTTGGCTCTGCTTGGGGCTGCAGGTGGATGCTCTGTCTTGCAGGGAGACCACTCAGTGGGCAAGTACCGCTGCCTCCTGTGCCAGAAGGAGTTCAGCTCCGAAAGCGGGGTCAAGTACCACATCATCAAGGCTCACTCAGAGGTAAGGAAGTGGCTGGCGCTGGTCCGGGCTGATCCCCCTCCAACGCCCCCTCTGTCCCTTCCTGTCTGCTAAGAGCAGAGCACAGCAGCTCCCAGGAGCATCAGCAACGGTGTGACAGTCTGGGGGGGGCCTCCCTGTCCCCCTTCAGGTCCCCGACACCCCCAGGGCTTTTGCAGCTGCTCGGTGCCAGCCAGTTTGTCCCCGGGGAAGCAATGCCGACAGGGCGTGGGGTGGTCCAGGCTGGGGCAGGCGAGGCATGGGTTGTGTGTGCTGATGCCCGGCCCTGGGATGGTCACTAACCCCTGTGTCATCTCACGGGGACAGAACTGGTTCCGAACCTCCGCAGAGGCCAGCCGGAAAAAGAAAAGCAGGGAACAGCTTTCTTCCAACAAGGAGGAGAAAAAGAAAAGCACAAGTGGGAAGAAAAGGGGGAGAAAACCCAAGGAGAGGCCTCCAGAAATATCCCCAAAGGGCAGAGAGAGCGTGGCAGCAAAGACTAATCACAAGAAAACCCTCGAGCACTGGGAAGGCTCCCGAGGCAGCCCTGAGGAGGATGAGCGTGCCCCCAAGCCCCCGAGCCAGCGGAAGGG
>VWZZ01002805.1:69523-101607 GCA_013399095.1 Psophia crepitans
CCCCCCCCCCCCCCCCCCCCGCCACCCCCCCCCCCGCCGGTACCGGGAGCTCACTGGTGCTCACGGCCGCGCACTTACCGGGCGGGCGGCAGAGCTGCCTCCCCGCTGCCCTGGTGAGCCCCCAGCGCCGAGGCAGCCGAGCAAGCCCCAGTCCCAGGGANCCACCCGACCCCCCCGCTTTTTCTTTAATCAAGCCAGTGCTATTAATATCAGGTAATGAACGTAATCTCTAGGTTAAGCTATCCTCTTATGCGTGCTGACCGCTCCACAGCTCCCAGCAAGAGACACTCCCCCGGCTGCGCTCTTCTCTCCTCCCTCCACCCTCCCGTCCCGAGCCCCCCCGGTCTGCTGGGGGGCTCCGGGTGGCCTCGGCCACTGGGGAGCCCATAGTCCCTGTGCGGGGGGGGGCCATGCTCCCGTGCATGGCTCCTTGCACCAGGGTTTGCCCAGGGAGCCCCGCTGGCACGGCCGCCCTCTCACCACGGTAGCGCCGGAGGTTGGGGGACAGGAGCCGACGCGCGGGCAGGGACGGGGCTGAGCAGCCTCTGCCCGGCATCGCCTCCTGCTCAGCGGTGGCTGGAGATGAGCAGTCCCCCGGCTTTCTCCAGCGTCCGCATTTCAGGCTGCTGGGCCCTCGGGCCGGACGGCGGGTGAGTTCCTCCTGTGCCTGGGTTTTGGGTGGGGTTTTACTTGTTTTCACCTGTTTGCTTTCAGTCCTTGCTGGAGCAAACCCTTGGCGGCGCCGGTTCCTGTCCCACGGTCCCGGTCCCCAGCTCCTGCCCGGATGAGGGCCGCAAAAGCGCAGGCAGCAGCTGGGGGAGAGATCAGCTTCCCACGAGACGGGGGTGAAGCCAGCCCGGCGCCATACGGCAGGCTGCGGGGCGCTTGGCGGGTGTGTTTGGAGGGCTGGGTGCTTGGGCGGTGTGTTTACGGGGTGCGGGGCCGAGGCCGAGCTTTCCTGTTTGCTCGTGGGTTCAGGTTTGGGGCTTTGCCATTTTTCCTGGCTGGCTGTGGGGGCTGTTGGGACCTGCTGCCTTTCCCCTCCCAGCCCAGCACGGGTCCGGGATGGCTGGGGGTCTCGGAGGGCAGGGGGATGCAGAGAGCCTTAGCGTGGAGGGTGCAGGGATGGGAGCAGCGGTGGGGAAGGGAGAGGGGTGCAGATTCACCCCAGTAAATTCCTGCTTGGGAGCAAAACGCTTCCTTCATTAGTGCCAGCACGTCTGGGACCAGACCCCACTGCCGGGCATCCCCGTGGGGTCAGACGTCCTCCTGGCAGAGGGAGACTCCAGCAAGGATGCACGAGCTACAGAGAAGGCAAATTGTCCCCCAAAGCTGGGGACAGTCCATGGAGAGCTGGTGGCAGCTGAGTCCTGCAGGAGGGCTTTGCAGGAGGGGCGTTACCAAGGCCAGGGCGATGTTTCCTTTCATATTTGCCTTGTTGTGGCATCAAGTCGCCCAGACCCCGGGGGTACGCTCTGCTCGGGAAGGCAGGGGGGGGTCTGCAGGGAGCAAGGACTGTCCTTCGGTTAGAGCGACGGCATCAAGTCCCCTTCCCCCGGGTGTTTTCCTTCGCACGGAGGGGCATTGCACGGGCTTTGTCGCTGCTGCAGGGAACGTTTAAAAGCGATAGGAAGCAATAGCCAAGCGAGATCGCTGCACGACGGCTGGGATCAGCCCTTCCTCGGGAGGGGAGGAGAGTCCCTTCCTGGCAAAGGCAGCGGAAACTTCTACAAAACTTGAAGGGTAACATTAGGAGAAAATGCATGACCTTTGCAGAACTCCAAACGAATCCCACAGCCCTCCCCAGGCTGTGCTTGTCTGAGATAAATCACGGGAAACATTGGTTTAAGGGGTGTAGGATATCTACCGCTTGTACGGCTGCGGAGCGAGAGTCCCGTGTCTGCGGATGTCTGTGGACACAGGCCTGAGGTGAAAGTCCCGAGGTGTTTGGGTGAGAGGAGGCAGAGCAGGCCAGGTCCTGGAACCGGATTAAAATGCTGCATCCAAGAGCAGCCCCCGGCGGGCAGGGGGAGGATGGATCCGCCTCTCCCCGAGGGCCATCCCTGCCCCGTCCTGTCCCTCCATCCCGCGGTGATGACCCAGCGTGGAGCTGCTGACTGGGTCCCCTCTGTGCCAGCATCCCGGGGAGCGGAGGGGTGACACATGGAGAAGTGGGGTGTCCCCTGTGACCACAGACTGTAATTCTGGGCAGAGCCAGACCCGCCAGCGTGCAAACCTCCTGCCCGGAGCCGGGGTGTGTTGATGCTGATCAAGGGTGCCAGTGGCAGACCTGGCAAAGGTCAGCCTCTCGCTCAGGCTCAGGGTTCTGCCCAGCTTTGGGGATCACTTTGGGAGTCGTGGCCTCAGTCAGTGTCGCAGCGTGTGGATCATGAGTACCGTGTCCAGTTTTGGGCCACTCACCACAAGAAAGACATCGAGGCCCTGGAGCGTGTCCAGAGAAGGGCAACAAAGCTGGTGAAGTGTCTGGAGCACAGGTCTGATGAGGAGCGGCTGAGGGAACTGGGATCCTCAGTTTACTCTGGAGGAGGCTCAGGGCAGACCTTGTTGCCCTCTACAACTACCTGAAAGGGAGTTGTGGCGAGCTGGGGGTTGGCCTCTTCTCACAGATAACTAGTGACAGGACAAGGGGGAACGGCTGCAAGTTGCGCCAGGGGAGGTTCAGGTTGGAGATGAGGAGAAAATTCTTCTGGGAAAGGGTGGTCGGGCACTGGAACAGGGTGCCCAGGGAGGTGGTGGAGTCCCCGTCCCTGGGGGTGTTTGGTTGGATGTGGTACTTAGGGACGTGGTTTAGTGGGGAATAGGTGGTGGGGGACGGTTGGACCAGATGATCCTGGAGATCTCTTCCAACCTTAATGACTCGATGAGTCTATGATCACGGCGTCAGCGCCTGCAGGCTGAGGTTGGCACAGGAGAGCTCGGTGCGGCATTACACCGAAGAGGAGAGCATCCTGAAACGCTCACCGGCTGCACGGAGACAGGCATGCATCTCCAGAGGGAGACGGGCCGAGCAGCCCTTGGCGGCAGCGCCGCCGGCACGGCTCTCGAGTAACCGCAGTCCCGGGAGAGGGGCTGGGACGCAGATGAAAGGAACCGTTTTATTTTCTGGTAAACAACGGTGGTTTTGTCATCTCTGCTTTTATCAAGCCAAAATGATTTTGTTTATGCACCGGCATCGTTGGCTGATGTCAACCCCGCTCTGGCAATAGCGCGCGGTGGCTAATTGCTGCCGTGGCGTCACTGGCGGGAGAGGAGACCGAAATATCCTGTCTGGGTTTGCTTCTCCAGCCTTTCTGGTGGAAGGAACCATCTTTGCGTGGAAAGAAACCCCAGAAGGCTTTCCTGGCAGCTCTCACCTCCTGACATTGCTTTTTAAAAGTGATGGTCAGGGTTTTTACAGCTCCTGGGGGAGTCAGAGTCCGGCGGTGGTTGATGCTGGCTGTGTGTGCTGATGAGTGTGTGCAAGGGATGGGGGGGTGGTGGCTTGAGGCTCTCCTGGGGGCACTCTGTAGGTGCACACTTGTAGGGTCGGCATCAGTGTGAGACGTCCTGGTGCAGGGGCTGGACCTGCAGCCTGCCTTTTGCTAGCAGGGCCTCATCCAAGCCAGGGAAGCGGCTGTCCCCGTGCCTGCTCCACGGGGATGTGCGGTGTGGGAGGTAGGGATGGCGCCGGGGGATCGCGCCGCGCTCAGGGCGTTTGCCAGGTCGCTTTACATGCAGGTAGTCAGTCTCAAATTTTGAGCTTTATCTAAAATTGTTCTAAAAAGGGCTGGGGGAGGGAAGAGAATTAACCTTCATACCAAAACAGCTTAAAATCAACCCAAAATCTCTAAAGCCCTGCAGTTTAAGCCCTTTCAAGAGCAAAAAATAACAGAGGCAGCAAAGCCCCCCCAGCTTGGCTGGGCTGTACCAAACGGTGCCGGGGCTGGAGCGTCCAGTGCCCGGGGCTCTCTGACCTTGCAGAGGTTCCTTTCCAGCCTGGTCACGGCTGGGGAGAGGAGCAAGCACGAGCAGAGAGGGAGAGCCCTTTGCACCTCTCACGGGGAGGAGACGTCCCTCCCGAGGCGGCGGAACAGTGAGCGGGGAGGAGTGGGAGATGGTATAAATAATCCTCCCCATCCCCGTGCTGGCCGGGCAGCACGGCTGCAGCTTATCTCCTGGCCAGAGGCCACCTATCGCCTCCAGCCGCTGCTGTCCCGCTGCCAGCCTCGAAAGGGCTCCGGAGGGTGGTTTTTCCCTCTCCCTCCCCGGGGCTGCGTGGGGAGAGGAGAGAAGAGGGAGGTGTTGAGCAGCTCCAGGACTCCGCGTGGCACAGCAGATGCGATGGCTTGGCAGCCCCACTGCCCGGCGCTTGCCAGCCTGCAGGCTTGTCCTTGGGGCTTCCAGGCTTAAAGGGTGGGAGAACTAGAGGTTTGGGTGGGAGTGGGGCGCTCAAAGCGGGGAGAGGAAAGGGATTATGCGTGGAGGGATGAGGATGGTTGAGCTGTAGCCCGTGTGTTTGGCGTCCATCCCCAGAAAGGTCCCTCGGCATGTCAGGATAGGTTCCTGCCCTCTGTGGTAACACCTCTCGGTGCTTGTGAGAGCTCACTGGAGTGTCTGTTTAAGGTAGACATTCCCCAGGCAGTGGGGCTGTAGGAGGCGATGCTTGCGTTGCACCTTTCCTGGGTAAAAATCAGTCCTGCGTGGGAATGTCTCGATGCCGGCCTGGCCCATGGCCGGGGCTCACAGGGGCTCGGGTGCTGGTGGTGCTGCCAGAGGGCTGTGGTGGCCTCTCCCCCTCCTCCGCCGCGTCGCTCGCCCGCAGACCCCACTCCCACGCGCCAGGAGCACAGTCCCTTCCCCACCACCCGTAACCGAGCTCCTTCCTCTCCCCATCCCCAGCAACAGCAGTGCTGAGTCCTTAGACCGGCTGTACCCTGCGGTGGGCTCCACCAAGCCACCCCGAAAGCGGACCACGAGCCAGTGCAAGTCTGAGCCACCCCTGCTGCGGACCAGCAAGAGGACCATCTACACGGCTGGCCGGCCCCCATGGTACAACGAGCACGGGACGCAGTCCAAAGAGGCCTTTGTGATAGGTAGGCAGATGCGCGTGTGTCCGGGCTCTGTCCCACCTCTACGCTTCGGTGCTGCCTGCCCGGTGGCTCTGCAGGAGATCTGGGAGGGATTCCTGCCCCACCACCTCCTTGGAAACTTGAGGTTGGCTCCAGACTCCAGACCGTGAGTTGCTCGGCAGGGAGAGTCCCCGTGATGAGTCCAGCGTTGACTGGGTGAGCTGTAGGACTGGGCAGAGGCTGAGAGCCTGCAGATGGGGGTGATGGATTACAGCAGACGCTGGGCAGACCACGATCTTTGCTTGTTGTTCCTTCAACTCTTGTTGCCTGGGTTGTCACGAGTTCCCAGGGATTTAGTTTAGGCTGGTTCTCGTGCCAGCTCTCCCCTTGTTACACAACCATCTGACAAAGGGGTTCCCAGCTTTTTCTGTGCACGTTGCTGGCAGTTGTAGTACATACCGTGTGACATTTTCAAGGGGTAATCTCTCTCTTGCATTGCCTGTCCATCTCCGTCCTTGGAGGTTCCTCCAACTTAGTGCAACAGGATGGGACCTGGGCTCTACCCTGTGGTTGGATTGTGGGGTTGGTGACTTCATCCCCTTTTCCGTGACAGGCCTGGGTGGAGGCAGTGCCTCTGGGAAGACCACGGTGGCCACCATGATCATTGAGGCTCTTGATGTCCCTTGGGTGGTTCTGCTGTCCATGGACTCCTTTTACAAGGTGAGGCTGTGCATCATCCTGGCCAGGCTCATGCCCTGCCGTGGCCCTTTGTATAATCCCCTGATGGGGAGACAATGTGGTTTAAGTGACAGCCTCATGGTTTCTCCTGGCCCCTTCAGCTGGCTCTCAGGGCAGGAGGAGAGGTTGCTGGCCATGGCGGTGGGGAGGGAAGGCTGCCAGTGGGGGTGGCCACGTGCACTAACCCCTTCTTTGTGGGCAGGTGTTGACCAAGCAGCAGCAGGAGCAGGCAGCCAGCAATGACTTCAACTTCGACCACCCTGATGCCTTTGACTTTGACCTCATCATTGCCACCCTGAAGAAGCTGAAGCAAGGCAAGAGCGTGAAGATCCCCATCTACGATTTCACCACCCACAGCCGGAAGAAGGAATGGGTATGGGACACAAGGGGGGTGGGGCAAGGAAGGGGGACTGCCAAGGCAGAAAGGGGGTGCCATTTGGACCCCTCCAGCCCCTGCTTTTAGCAGCAGACTCATGCAGTCCCCTTTGCTCTGTGGCATCTCTGAACACATGTTCTCTGCCTAACCACATCAATTTTGACTCCACAGAAAACCCTATATGGTGCCAATGTGATTATCTTTGAAGGCATCATGGCATTTGCGGACAAGGAGCTCCTGAAGGTGAGGAAGTATTTAGGGTTGGTTCTGGGAAAACCGTGAGTGCTCCAGCTCACTCTTCCAGAGCCTTGATGACAGCACATCACCTGCAACGAGTCCTAGGTGCCCCAGGGCTCCTGTGCACTGCTGGTCAGGACCCTGTTCTCCCACAGTGCTTCAGCATCAGCCCTACGAACCAACCCCCACCCACAGCCAGCTGGCGGGAGATGGTGGGAGATGGTGGGAGCATGCTTTCACCTGAGCTTCAGGAGCAGGGGGATGACCTTCTCCTCCAGGTTACACCAGCTGCTGCAGCACTTCGCTGTGCAGGAGAAGTAGGCCTGGACTCTTGCAGTGGCAAGGAAGAGCCCCCAGCAGAGGTCAAGAGACCTTGATCTCAGCCATTCATTCCCAGGAGCCAGGAGCCAAGGGGTGACCTGGTCCCTGGCAGCAGGAATGCATGAACATGGCTAGAAATAGCCCCCCTCCACACCGCACACCACCGCCTGCACAGCCAGAAGCAAAGTCTGCTGTACTTCTACTGTGCAAAGCGTGGTGTTCCTGGAGTGGACTCATCCAGCACTTCAGGGTTTACTGGGAACTTTCTGGGTACATGAAAAAAGCTATAGGGCGGAGTGAGCCAGGCACAAACTTTGCCAAGCTTGGTCTAGAAAGTTTCCTTCCCTGCCAAGTGAGCGCTGGGTCGCGCTTTCCTGGAGCAACAATGACCTCCAGCGGACAGCCGGGTAAATCCCCCAGGAGCTTCCTCTGAGCACCCCTGCTCCTGTCCCTGCAGTGAAGGGCAGCGCCATGGGCTGACCCGGGGCTTGGCTCCCCCCAGCATTTCCGAGCCAGCGCTCCTGGGTCAGGCTGTTGGTCCGTGTCACGAGCGTTAAATTCTCTCCTCCTTGCTCTTAAATAACATCCAGCCCAAGTGCTAGGGCTGCTTAGAAGTGGAAACAGGGTTTGGAGCAGAACAGGTCTCGGGGGCCGTGAGAGGAAGGGGCCGGTGGGAGCGAGGGGCTCACTGCCGCACCTGCGCTGCCAGCCAGGTCCAAGTTCAGGAGCTGCAGAGGCAAGGCTCCCTCAGGGCCAGCGCAGAGCTGAGCCCAGCTCTGTTAAACTGGTGCTGTGCTGTGCACAGGGCTCAGCCTTCTGGTTGTGGCTGGTGGAGAAAGTCGGTTCGAGTCACACACCCACCCTGGTGGGGTTTGTTCCCTCTCATTTCAGCTCCTTGACCTGAAGATATTTGTGGACACGGACTCGGACATCCGCTTGGTGCGTCGCCTGCGCAGGGACATCAGCGAGCGTGGCCGTGACATCGAGGGTGTCATCAAGCAGTACAATAAGTTTGTCAAGCCCGCCTTTGACCAGTACATCCAGCCTACCATGCGCCTGGCTGACATCGTCGTGCCCCGAGGTACCTGCCCAGGGCTGCCCCGAGGCTCAGTCCCGAGCAGGACCTGAGAGACCCCCCATCCCTCTGCCCTCCTCTCTGCTGGCCAGTCCCACTGCCCTCCAGCTGCTGAGGACAGAAGAGTGGCTGTCCCATCCTAACACAAAGGTCCCTCCAGCTGAGTGTCTCCAAACACTGGCCCAAAGCAAGTTCCTAGGGGAAAGCCTGCACTTTTCCCTCCAGCAGACTCCTACCCTACCAGCTCCTGCAGCTGAGTGATTTCAAAGCCAGAAGTGACTTCTAGACATTCAGCAATAGATTACTAAATAAGAATTTAATATTAGCAGGAAGGGCTGCTGCTGGGTGATGCTTGGCTGTGGAAGGGGAAGCAGGGGTACGGTGTGGTTTTGAATGTAACAGGGAGCTTGGGGAAGGAAAGTGTTTCAGGCACTGCTGGCACCATGGTTCTCACCAGGCTGTCTCTCTTTTGCTTTTGTTTCACTCCAGGGAGTGGAAACACGGTGGCTATCGACCTGATCGTTCAGCATGTCCACAGCCAGCTGGAAGAGGTGAGAGCTGCCTGGTCCCACGGGTGTTACTGTCGCCTGTGCAGTGGTGGCATTGCAGGTGGCAGTGCTCAGGGTGCCACGCTGGGCATGGCCTGGCTTCCCTCCGTGCTCCAGGCATGTGAGCCGCAGGGCTGTCCCCACGAACTGCCCCCAGCCCTGCTCCCTCCATTTCAGCGAGGGAGACTGCCTTGTTCCCGCGCTCCGGTTAGTGCGAGGCTCCTCTGCACGCTGTGATCCAGCAGCAGCTTCCTTCCCTCCCTGGGAGAGCCAGTGATGTTGGGACAACCAACCATCCTCCAGTGACCTGGCTGCTGTGCCCTCCCTGCCTGCAGTCCTCCCAGGGCCAGAATCACCCCAAACCCTGTGATACTTCAGCTCGCTGGCTTCTCCCCTCCGCCCCCTTGCAGACACTGCTGCACAGTCTTTCCAGTCAGGAGCCCACTTCTCCACTTCTATGTTGGGTGCAGCCCGTGGGTTTCCAAACCCAAAGTTTTGTCATGTCTTACACCCAGCCCTCAACCCTGAGCCAGACACGTCCTCCATCACTTCCCCATCACTGGCTTGAACAAGTCGTCTTCCGTGTGTCCTGGGCCAGCCCTGACCAGTGGTTTGAGCCTGGGACCCTGTTGCGTGTTGCTGTTCCCTGCAGCACAGCCTCCTCCCACCCCACCTCTGTAGCTTTGATGTTGTGGAGATGCTCAGAGCGATGTCCTGGGAGGTGGAAGCAGCGTGACCTGGAGACGGATGCACTTGAACATAAAGGGCTTGACTCCTGCGGGCCTTCCTGAGCTGCCCGACGGCAGGAGCCGCTCGGCCCCTGGGCGTGGGCTGGCAGGCGGTGGCATCCTGCATCCCGCGCCTGCTCAGCAGGGACCGCTCCCAGACAAAGGCGTGTTGGCAGGTTCCCCCTCCCGGAGCACCCCCCTCTCCGCTGGGCTGCGGGCGGCAGTCGGGGCCTTCCGACTGCCCGGATTTACAGCGCTAAGCTCCGGCAGGTCTGGAAGATGGTTCTAAACCCTAGGTGACAGGAGCAAGGAGCCGTGGCGCTGTCAGCGCCGGGCTGAGGAGGGCACGTGGCCGTGGGCACAGGCCAGGAGGGGGGAAATGGCTGTTTCTCCCAGCCCCTGGGATCTGGCCAGGAAAGCTCACGGCTGGGCGCTGCAGCGAGCAAACGTGGCAGCCCCTCCCCAGGGTGCTGCCGAGAGCCAGGCGAGGGGTTGGCTGGGGGGGGCTTTCGTTTACCTGGGGAGGGGAAGAAGGGGAAAAGGCTACATGTGAATGCAGGAAAATATTCCTATTTTTCCTTTTCTTTTATCTTGAAACGACCCTGGTGTTGACAATGCTTAATACCGGTTGCATTGTGTCTTTGTGTTGCTGCCGCAGCGTGAACTCAGTGTCAGGTAAGAGCCCCTAACTCTGTCCTGTCTGTGCAGCCCGAGGCATTTCCAGTGCCAGGTACTGCTTGGCCTAACCCTGACCTGCGGTTGAGCCCGACAGCTCGCGTAGCGCACGGCCACGTCACGCTCGACGCTGACGAAAGGCCGCCTTGTCCTTGGCTTTGGGACCAGCAGGGACAGGGCTGCCCCCCCCCGGGGTGTATCTGTCCAGCGTGAGCGCAGCCCCTGAAGCTGGGGCAGGGCCAGCTGTGTTAGCCGGGGACCCCCGATATCTGCCAGAGGGGAGGCTTTGCGAACAACAAACGGTTGGCCAGAACCACTCTCCATCCCTGATGATTAAACGTCATTAGACATCTTTAAATATCAGTCATTAGATTAACCAAAGCAGCTAGAGGGTGGTGGGAGCCCTGGGTCCCTCGCCGCGTGCAGAGGCTCTCGGCTGCACGCCTGGTGGCACCGGGAGGAGCGTAGCAGCTTCGGTCTGGCCGGAGGTACCCGCTTTCCTACAGTATCTAAAGGCTACACAGCAACTGCCTGAGGACTAAGAAAATACTTATGCCCTAATCCAGCAGGATTTCTAATTTCTCAGTATCTGCGGGTGGATGCTATAACGTCTACGCTGATTTACTTAACCTCTTCAGCATGTGGGTCCAGATGGGGCTTTAGCTCTCTTGCTTCCATTAAGCAGCCAGCTAGTTTCCAGGTATTTTTGTAGGAAGCAGAGGGGATGCATTACTGCAGATGGGTTATCCATTTAGATCCCTGTCATTGTATGGAGGCACTTAACTCCAGTAACCCTAAAATTGACATTTGGCATACGAAAAGCTTTTAAAATACCTAAGATGAACAGGAAAAAGACTCTGCTTGATTTATTTCTGCTTAAGCCATTCATTTCCTGGACTACGCAACTGGATGTTCTATTTTATTTCTCTTTGCTTGTTTAACACCTTGGGGCCTGACATTTCCGTACAGACATGGCAGTGCCGGGCGTAAGCTCCCCCGTGTGTCTGGAGGTCCGGGTGGGAAGGCGCTCTTCAGTCCGTTGCTTTTTGCAGTAGCCTGATGCATGTGTGTGTGTTGGTGTACCTGCCCGTGGCGGGGTGTATATGTACACATACAAAATTTCCTTTCTCTCCAGGGATTCTGCTCTTAAATCAAAGTGGCACTCTGTACAGGTGATCTTTTTGTGCACCTTAAAAATCAACTATTTAATAATAGGTCAGGGAAGTGTGATGGTAGCACATTCGGAAAGGTAACTCTGGCCTCCAGAAATAACTCCATGATAACCACAGCCACCGGCATTTCTATGTTCATTTAAGGCTCGTGGTTTCCATTTATGCCTTTACCAGAAAGTCTGGAAAAAAATTCCTGCAAAGCAATCTGTTTACGCTCCTGCAGTGCCAGTGCTCTTACCGCCGCTGCGGTTTCACATCAGCGGCTCTGCGGCTCTGCGCTCGCAGGAGGAGCGAGGTGGACGGGGAGACACACGCCAAGTGAGAGGTGCTTGGCAAATGTGGGGCGTTCCATCTGAAACGATTCCCTGTCCCGCTGTCTTGAATGGGTTCACCGAAATGTCACGGTGGTTGTTCTGATGTCACCACCTTTCGGCAGTCCTGGGGACACAGCCAGACCTTTGTAGCTGGTAGAATAAAACACGGATGCTCAGATCTGGCCCCGGTCCGAGGTGCTTCTCTGGTCCTTGTGCTCCAGGCTGGCCCCGGGCTGCCTCTCCTGACCCAGAGGTGCCTGGGCCAGGCAGGGAGTGCCTCTCCCCGATTCTCAGCTGATCAAATGAGTGGATCCTGAGGAGTTTAAAGAAAGTGGTGCCATTCCCTGGACCTGCAAGCCTTGTTTTTCTCCGCTGCTGAGGAGCATCTTTTCCTTCCTCTGTGTTCCCTCAGAGCGCGGGTCAGACCTTAGTGTCCTTGCAGTTGGGATATTTCTCGTCCCACAAGTTTAACCGTGCATGTGCTGGAGATGTAATTACGTACAGGCACTCCCTCTCCATCCGTGCCCAGGTGAGTACTCCTGCCCGCGCCCAGCAGCAGGACCCGGACCAGGGACCCGTGCCTGCCGAGGCACAGTGCCCGACCCGTTTTCCATCCCTTCCGCCACGCTATTTCAGCGCCCAGCCCCGCTCTCGGAGCCAGTGCTCTTTTCCG
This sequence comes from Psophia crepitans, assembly GCA_013399095.1. Classification (NCBI taxonomy): domain Eukaryota; kingdom Metazoa; phylum Chordata; class Aves; order Gruiformes; family Psophiidae; genus Psophia; species Psophia crepitans. The sequence goes on from VWZZ01002805.1 coordinate 81,450, forward strand.
CCGATTCCCCTCTCCAATCAATATTCCCCACCCCCAAGGTCTCGATCAGCTTGGCATGCCCTTTGCCAATTGTGTCTTTAAATATCAACCCGTGGCGCAGTTTAATAGCCCTTGTTGGAAATGTCAGCCGTGAAAGCCAGCCGCTGTACGTGTTTGAAATGCCTTGACTGCATTAGCCCCTTTGTAGCTGGATGTCTCTTGTCTGCTTCCTGCTTGATAGCGTGCTGACAAAGAGCTGAGGATGTTCCCTGAAGCCTTCCTGAGAGATGGTCACCCCTTTCTCTCTCTCTCTTTCTTTCTTCTTCTCTTTTTCTCTTTTTTTTTTTTTCCTTTAAAGCTTTTGTTCTCAGGGGAAAAAATAAGTTTCCAAAGTGAGACGTTTTTCTTGACGTGCTCGTGGCTGCCTGTCTGCATTTTCCGTCGCGGTCCTGCCTGGCAGGGGGAGGGACAGGAAGCCCTGCTCTCACAGGCAGGCAGCCCGCGGGCCGTGGTGGCAGAGACCCGCTCCCTCCGTCCATCCCGCAGGGCTGGGCAGGGGGTTTCACCGCAGGCTGTAGCGGGCGGCCGCCAGCGAGGCTGAGCCGTTCCCTCGGCAGCCCCTCTCCAAGGGATGGCGATACCAGGGCAGGTCCAGGTCAGCTCAGGGGAAGGAAGATCTTCCCGGCTGGTGGTGACATTCAGGTCAGAGACGAGTTTCTCCCCGTGTTCCCGGTACTCTCAGCTTTCCAGGGTCTCCAAGACTTGAGCAGATCCTCTCTGCAGTGTGGCAGGAGATGGGCAACCCTGCGAGCCCACCAACAGTTTGCGTGGGCGCAGTGTAGATCGGCTGAAGGTTTTGCAAGCTTGGCTTCGAACGCCTCCGCTTGCTCGGGGACTGCAGCCGAGACCGGGCGAGGGCTGGGCATTTCCCTCCGGGCTCCGGGAACTGCCGCTGGTGGTGCGGTGTGGTGCCACTTGGGACAGAGATGTGACAGTGTCCCTGCTGTGACACTGGGGCGGTGACAGTGGTTGGAACTTTGCTGTCATGGGGCTGGGAGTGGAGCTGGTGCCGTGAAGAGCAACCGTGACATGACTTGGTCACCAAGGGAGGAGCACAGGGTCTGTACGGCAATGGCCCAGGCACCGGGCAGGTCCGAGAGCCATAGGATCAATTAAGGGGTTTTTTCCCCCCTTTGACTAATGACGGTGCTTTTTCCTCTGTTTCATGTCACGTTTGTCCCTCTCCCCTTAAACTGTCATGTTTCCTGTCTTGTCTCCCCTGAACATCCCTCCTGCCTGGTGACCAGAGGAAGCTGCGCTGGGATATGTGAGGAGACAAATGCTAACGGCAGTGTTTTGGTTGTGGTGGGGAGCGGGGGCGAGGGCTGTGCAGTGTGAGCCGCGTTACTAACCCGGGCAGACAGCTCACAGGGTCCTGCTTCGCTGGGGTTGTGCAGGGCAAACCGGAGGGGGGGGGACTTGAGAGACCATCTTTATTCTGACCCCAAAGATGGGACCTGCCGCTGTCCCCCCTGAAAGCACCCTTGGGACCCCCACAGCTCTAAGCAGCTTCCCTGCGCTGATGGGGACAGGGGCCTGAGCAGGGTTGCATCCAGACCTCCCTGTCCCTGCACTGAGCACCAGCCCCTGTGCGGGTGTCACAGGAAGGTGCGGAGAGTTTGGTGACAAAACGCTGACAGCATTTCCCCAGGGGCTGTTGACAGCTCGGGGGGCAGGTGAGGTGTTCCCAGGCACGCGGGGCTGCTCTCGGGGAGCAGCAGGGAGCGTCCGCAGCAGGGAGCAGGAGCTGGGTCACACCACATCTCACCTGCAGCACCGCAGAGACCAGGGCAGGAGAGGGGCTGCCCATCCTGCTGGCGTGGTGGGGTGCGGTGCCATGGACCTGATGGTGATGGGGGAGAGAGGTGCCCGTGGCAAGCTCAGGCACGTGCCCCTCGGTGGGCTGTGGTGGCTGGGAGACAGCCCTGTGGGCTACAAGCCCTACAGCTCCTCTGGTGTGGGGGACAGCAGTTTGTCACCCTAGCAAACCCAGCTGGGGCCACGAGTTGGTGTGTGGCTCTGTGCTGGGAGCGGGGGGCTGATCTCTGCTTCCCCCTCGCCCCCAGCAGCAGGCAAACAGCCAGCCCCCGTGCAGGCACCAGCGTCCACCAAAGGCAGGGCTCAGGTCCTTGCCCGCTGCGAGGGTCTGCATCCCTGGGGCCGGGGGGGTTTAGGCAGGGCTGGACAGCGACCGTGCCCCCAGGATCCGTTGGCCCATGTCTGGAAGGAGGAAGGAGGGGGGGCTGCGGGGGCAGAGCTGCTGGGTGCTGCCGGCAGCACAGCCCTGGCGTGGGAGCATCTCCGAAGGCGGCTAACCCGAGGTGTGGTGACTAACAGAGTGAGCACGCTTCGCTGACCGCAGGTCCGGGGCCTTGAGGGCTGCTTGTCCCAGAGAGGCGGTGGGGTCTGCGGGCAGCAGGAGCGCGCTGGGCTCATCCCCAACCCAGCCGGGCTCTGCTGGCCCATCCCGTGTGCTCCGCACAGCCACGAGCTGTCTCTGCTCTCAGGAGCATTCCCTGCGTAGGGGCTCTTTGCCGCTACTCAGGACCGGAGCTGGCAGAAGCAAGAAGGAGCCCTTAAGTACCCACAGGCCTTGGGAATGTCTCGTTTGGTGTTGGTCGGCCAAGACCAGGAGATGGCTATGTGGATGGAGGCCTCAAGTCTAGCCCTGCCCTCCTCCATTCCTACCCAGCCATCTTCTCTGTCTTCTTCTCTGCTTGTGTGCCTCTGTGTGTGTGTGTGTGTGTGTGTGCAATTAATCCAGGTTTCTGCTTGATTTGAAATCTTAATCACCTGGTGCTTTCGTTTGTTTGCTCTCTTCTCCTCCTCCTCAACATCTCTCTGGCCGGGATGCAGCCGCTGGCACGTGTGTGATCTGACGTGTGTCTTTCGGACCCCAGCCCTCCTCCCAGACAAAGTCGCTTGCCCATCCTGCCCAGCCTTGTGGAAGCCAAATAGACGTGACCTTCATCTCATTACTGCCGCTCTTAGAGAGAGAGGTGACTAATGGGGCTCCATTGTGCGCTTCCCCATGAATGGTGTTCCCTTGATCCAAGAATAGCTCCCAATCCTATTAGTTATGTGGAGATGAGTCACACAGAGCCAGTCCTGTCCAGCCATAAAGTCTTGAAGCTGTTCCCAATTTGGTGTCGATCTGTCTATCCCTGAGTGGGCCAGGGGCTCTCTGAAAGGGTCTCGTTGCCGCCTGGCTCAGCAGCCCTGGCCGGGTGGCACAGCCATCCCTGCCGTGCTGCCCTGGCTCATTGCCCGGGCTGCCTGTCCTGTTCTCCGCTTTGTAGGACAGAGACAACCACAACGGCTCTTCCTCACCCCATGAGTTGAGGGTTCACCACCAGATAAGACTCCTGAGCAGGAGAAGGTTTTGATTTTATTTTCCACTTTCTTCTCAACCACTGGAAACCAAGATGGGCCAACCGTGAGTCAGCTGCCCAGCAGGAAGGGCAGGTCCTTGGGCTGCAAGGTCCTCCTGGCTCCACCACCGGCCCACTGCCTGTCCTGTTGGTGGGAACAGGTCCCTTTGCCATCACAGGGCCCAGGCAGGACTGGTCGCTTGTTCAGCTTGGCTGAATGGCCTTGGTCTGCATTTGCAGTGTGAGATATCTGGGAGGATGGCTCCGGCCATGTCATGTGCTCCAGCCTTTGGGCAGCCTTGCCCGCACACCTTCTGACCATGTGTTTGGTTTTCAGGGCCGCCCTGGCCTCTGCACACCAGTGCCACCCCCTTCCTCAGACCCTCAGTGTGCTGAAGAGCACCCCTCAGGTGAGGGGCATGCACACCATCATCAGGTAAAGCCACCACCACCGCGGCCTCCTGGGGTGGGATGGGGCTTGGCTGCCAGCTGGGGGGGGCCCAGGTTGCTTTGGACTCACCCGTGCCCTTTCCTGAGACTTGGGGGCGTAGGACAGGGTAGGTGGTGGTGGGCCCTGCATACAGGAGCTGTGCTGGGAGTGCGCCATGCTCTTGCCAATAAGTTTTTTGCCTTTTACCTTAAAACTGCCCCTGGCATTCCAGGCTCAGCCAGTGGACCCCATGCGAACAGGATGCTGACGGCCGGATGGGGGCGGAGGCTGCGCTCCTCCGCGCACCCTCTGACCTCTGTCAGCATCTTCCAGGGCATGTTTTGGTCTGCAGCTTACATTGCCTTGCCTTCCCCTCTAGAAACAAGGAGACCAGCAGGGATGAGTTCATTTTCTACTCCAAGAGGCTGATGCGGTTGCTGATTGAGCACGCTCTCTCCTTGCTCCCGTTCCAGGTGGGTTCAGGGCTGTAACTGGGGGGGGCACCAGGCACTGTGTTTCCTCTCTGATTCCTGACCCATAACTGCCAGGGAGCCAGGACAGTCCTGACACTTCCTCCAGCCTTCCTTCTAAGTTAGAAAGGGACATGACTCCCCCAGGCTGTGGACAGCTCTGTCCAGCCTCAGGTTCCAAGGGGCCAGACCGTGCCGCAGCTGGCTGGCTCCCCAGCACCAAGGTTTCTCCAAGAGCCACTTCAGAGCCGCTGGTAATGCTACTCATGTGGTTTTTGTAGAGTTGCACAGTCCAGACCCCTCAGGGACAGGACTACGAAGGGAGGACATACAGCGGGAAGCAAGTAAGTGGAAGCAAGAGCTACTTACTGTTCAACCCTGCCCCGCTGGGCCACATCGAAAGCCCTGTGGATGCAGGAAAGGACACCTTGGCTTCTTGGGGCTTCCCTCAGGCCTGCGTTTGATGCCTGCTGTCATGAGTACGATACCCTGGATCATCAGGACAGGTGGCAGGTCGGTGGCCAGGGGCGCCATCAGCAGTGTCACTGTGCCACTGCTGTCCTCCCACCGAGGGAGCATCACAGCCCTCTTGGAAGGGATGTGCTTTGGGGTTGCCCGTGAGAGTCCCCAGTTGTTGAGGCCCAATGCCATAGGGGGGTGGTGTGCATTGTGCCTTCCCCTGCCCCCTCGCCGTGTGCTGCAGATCACCGGGGTGTCTATCCTGCGAGCGGGCGAGACCATGGAGCCAGCGCTGCGAGCAGTGTGCAAGGACGTCCGCATTGGGACCATCCTCATCCAGACCAACTGCAACACGGGCGAGCCGGAGGTAAAGCCTGGGGCCCTGGGCTGCCAAGGGCATCTCCTGGTGTCAGCCTGCGTGCGGGGAGCGTTTTGGGTATTTCCTGAGAGCTCTTCAGCGATCTGAGAGTTGATCTTGGTGGGGGGTGAGTGCTCAGGAAGCGAGTGCGTTGAAAGCTGCTGAAGTGGGCTTGGCAGCGTGTTTGTGCACGCAGGGGCTGGTTTGCTGTCCAAGCACCAGCGCCTGGCTCCAAGCTGACAGCTGGGGTCCCAGAGGTTGACATGCATGAAAGATCCTTGACCCCTCTACGAGAAGAGCGCAGGTTGCTCCATTCGCCTTCAGCCCCTAAGCTGATCTCTCTTTCCCCCCTCCAGCTCCACTATCTGCGGCTGCCGAAGGACATCAGCGAAGACCATGTCATCCTGATGGACTGCACGGTCTCCACGGGCGCAGCAGCCATGATGGCAGTGCGGGTGCTGCTGGTATGGAGGATGCGGGGCACGCTGCAGAGGGCGGGTGGTTCACCCCCATGTGACGTGCAAGACACTAGCCGCAGCCATGCTGAGTAGCCTTGCACTGGAAGGAGGATGTCATGGGAGCCAGCACAAGCTGGGGTGACTCTGTAAGCAGGCACTGACAGTCACCCCTTCCTTGTGTGGCAACAGCCTGGAGTTAGTGGGTTTCTTGGTCCTGTGCCCAGTAACCCCATCTGGACACGAAGAGGGGACAGGAGAAAGTGGCTCCAGGAGGACCCTCAAGAGCTCCAAGTGCCACTCCCTGGAGGCATGGGCCATAACCTGCAGTAGATACCCTTACCCTGAGCTGTCTCTCTGCCTTTCCTGTAGGATCATGATGTCCCAGAAGACAAGATCTTCCTCCTCTCCCTGCTTATGGCGGAGATGGGTGTCCACTCCGTTGCCTACGCTTTCCCCCGGGTGAAGATCATCACCACAGCTGTGGACAAGAAGGTGAATGACCTTTTCCGGATAATCCCCGGCATCGGTGAGTATCTGGGGAGGAATGACCTGGGGGATCTTCGGTGCTTCTGGCCCACTCACCAGAAGCCCTGGTTGTCAGCAGCAGCTTAGGTCTGGCCTTATTTTACCCGGGGGCCCACGGCCTCTCCTGGGTCCTGCTGCTGGGATCAGCACGCACGTTCTGAAAGCTGTCAGGCAGCCATAACCTCGTGGGCAGGAGGAGCCGTTCCACGTGCCATGAGCCGCCTCCGGCCCCGGGTGAAGCTGGGCTGGGACAGCAGGAGCAGACCTGCGCCCACCTCATTGCCTGAGCTGCCACCTTAAACAAGCTCATCCAAAACAAGCTCACTGTGTTCTTCTGTCCTCACCTCTGCTCTGCCAGGAAACACCCCTGCCACCGGGTGCTAAAACACCTCCGGACTGCTCCAGTTTTGTTGCTACACGACTTCTGGTGCCGTTCAAGCTGTTGGATGAACCTGCTTTTGTTTCCTTGCCGGCTGGGACGAGGGCGGGCTGGGGGACGGGTCCCAGGGCTCGCTGCAGAGCTGCCCCGTGACTGCGTCTCTCTCTTCCCCCCTGCAGGGAACTTTGGCGATCGGTACTTCGGGACGGACGCTCCTCCCGACTGGAGCGACGATGAAGATGCTCTTAGCACTTAGCTGGATGTGGAGATGCCACTGGCGACAGGCAGCTTCAGCACCTTAACCCCTCTGTCCGTTGCAGATTTCTCCTTCCTCCTCACCGTGCATAGATATTTTTTTCAAATCTTACATTGGAAATCTAGGGCATATTTTTTCAAAAAGAAACACAAATGCTAGTTTGACTTTGTGGACAGTCGCGTGTCCCAGCATAGAGCGGAGTTAATTTATTTTAATTTAAATATTTGCCTATATAACTTATGGAGATATTTTGTAAAGAAAAATAATAAATTTTTTCTCTGGTTTTCTTGAACGGAGCCGTTCTTTATCCCACCCGGGGGCGCCCAGAAGGATTCGCAACCCTTCAGGCCTGCTGCCCTGGGAGGGGAGGTGCCACGAGCGGCGGCGGGAGGTGAGACCCCGCTGCTGAGGAGCAGGCGGACCCGCGGCCGTGGCACGGTGCTTGCAGCTCTGCCGGCGTGCTGGGGGCTGTTTGTCTTCAGTGAGCCCTCAAGCTCTTGCCCCGCAGTGAGCGCCTGCCCTACGGGATGCGCTCGCTCTGTCCGGCGCTGCCGAGGCAGAAGTTCGGCTCAGATCACGCCACGCTTTAGCTCGAGAAGTGCCGAGCCCCTCTTCTCAGTTCGGCAGCCGCAGTGAAACGCGGCGCAGCCGAACGCCGGCGTGCTCTGCTGAATCAGAGCTGCTCGAGGCGCGGCGAGGAGCGGGTCTCGTAACGGTCTCCAGGAAGCCATTAGCAGGCCAGAGTCACCTCAGCGGAAGGGGAGCCGGCCAGCCCCGCGACGTGGCTGTAGTCAGAGGTGCTCGTGACCCCTGTGGCTGAACGCAGAGTATTTTCCTTTCCTGCATGAGTCAAAGTACTGGTGCAACGTCCTTGTGCTGGAGATAAGTGGGCCAAGAGGAGCAAGCCTACCCCTCGGTGGGACACCCCCGGCTCGGAGCTGGCTCCCGAGGGGTTAGGCAAGGCGGGCGGGCACTGCCGGCAGCCGGGGAGCGGGGCCGGGAGGGGGGCGTTCTGCCAGGCCCTTGCCAAAACGGAGAGTCGCCTGGAGATAGCTCAGTGTGGGCTCAGGTGTGATGAGCCCGAAATAACTGCCGCTGCTCTGCTTTCTTGACTAAATTTAAAAGAAAACACACGCCCGAGTTCGTGCAAACGCTTGGCGAAAGCATCAGCCCTCGGCTTGAAAGCCGCGCTCAGAGCCAGCACTGACACTTGATTAGTGACTGCTAAAAATAGCTCCTTGCGTAGGTGGAAGGAGAGCTCATGAGCACAAACACAGGAGGATAGACAGACACGGGGGGTTTTGGCTGGGGCACCAGGTAAGCAGCGGTGGGACAAGGGACAGCAGCATCACCAGGCCTGTGGAGATGCATGTCTGCACCCGGAGTCCTTCCTCCGGGCTGCAGCCACCAGCGCAGGAGATCAGTGCTGGAGGAGCCCAGTATCTTCTTTCTAGACTGTGCTCAACCCCATGAATGAATGATACCATCATCCCTCATGGATAAAGCTCCAGCAGACCTTGTTTGAGCAGTGCCATTGGCCTCCTTGAGGAGATGAGACCATGTGTGGGTCTTGAGCAGGTTTTGCCCCCAGGGTCCACCGCCCCAGACTGCACAACACTCATCCCTCTTCTCCCCCATCATCCTTCATCCCAATCCACACATCCAAACTCATTGACACATCATGGATGCAGCCTTGCTGTGCCCCCAATAACAGCCCTCAATGGGTAACACGTAGGGAGTGGCCCAGGGAGACATGTGGATGGAGAAGCACGGGGTGCAATGAGGCTGTGACCCACCACATTGACCATCAGAGGGTGTCCTGCACCCATGGTCCATCCCATCGCCCCGATGAGCCTGTGACAGGTATAGACATCAGCTGTAGGATACTAAGCCATGGGGTGGGAAGACAAAAATTGAGTTGTGAAGGCTATGGGAGGAGGCGGCATCACCAGAGCCTCAGATCACCGTGTCTTGTTTTGCAGCACTTCCACGTTGCTGAATGCCACCCACGCACACCCATGATGACATGGTGGAGTGTTTCATGGCTTCCCCTTGCTACTGCATTAAGATCCAAGTGACCCACACCCTGTTCCATGGGCATGGCCACAGGGACTACAATCCAAAGGTCTCCAGGACCTTCCTCTACCTTCGGTGCTCCCAGCGTGGAGGAAGGTCCCAGACACCTTTGCATCCAGGGTACTTCTTGCTTTTAACCCGATATATCCATATTTTTCCTCAGAACATCTGCATTTTTCCTAGGCGGTCCACGTTTTTCCTCAGCTCTGCATTGTTTCCTCAGCAGATGTGCGTGTTCCCTTAACAGATCCCTAACTTTGCCTCAGAAGCTCTGCACTGTCTCTCAGCAGATCCACATTTTCCTTCAGCAGATCCTCATTTTTCCCTCAACACATCCACATTTCACCGCAGCAAACCCAGGTTTTGCCGCCACACCACACACCACCTCAGCAAACCAGCCATGCACCCACACCACCACTTCCCCCCCAGGAAGGGCTGCTCCCACCACTTGAAAACATGGCGCCTTCCCCTCCCCTCCTTCTCTGTGCCCTGCTTGAAGTGCCGATGGCAAATTCAGCAGCAAACACTCTGGCTGCTGGTCTTGACCCCAAGGTGGCTTCATCACCGCCGCCATTGCCCTTGCTCCCAAGCCACGGTGCCATCTTGAATCCCTTCAGCCTCCCATGGCCATAGCCTGGAGGGTCCACCAGGGCCTTCTCCACCTCCCCCCACCATTACCAGAGCTACAAGATTGAATTTCTTGTTTGTGACAAACTGTTTGTAGCAAACACGCCGCGTCGGAAACTCTGCGTGGGAGGCGGGCGGCTCCCCTCCCCGCCTCTGCCTCTCTGCCCTCCTGGCCAAGAGGCAGGCGTGCTCCCCCGCACCGCCGCGCTGGCCGCTCGCAGGCTGGGCAGGTCAAAGAACAAAAAACCCACTCTTTTTCACCAAGATATTGGTCTAAGGCTGCTTTAGGCAGCCCCGGCCACGAGGCTACATCACTTGCGCCGCTGCTGCAGCGCTGCTGTCCTCACCAGCCCAAACAGCCCCCTGGGACTATCGCCATTGCTTTCGTTTTGTTTTAAGTGGAAAAAAGAGCAAATGTGGTGATTTGTCGAGCTGTAGCGCGATACCTGGCTGCCACGGCCAAGCACAGCCCTCCCCGGACCCCGGCCAGGAGAGGCGGCAGCCGCCCTCGCTCCAGCTCCAGCTCCAGCCCGCGGCCTCTGCTGACCACCCGGCCAGGACCGTGCAGCAATAGGGACACCCTGCGGGACAGACACCCCTGGGGCAGCTCAGCCGCTCTCCCCACGGCCTCCTCCTGAAACACGGGGATGCTGGAGAAAGGAAGGGGGAAAAAAAAAGCAAAACCCAAACCCCAACCCTTTTTTTCTCATGACACCCAGGCAATGCCACGCTTCCAGCTCTCCCATTAAAGCAGCCCAAAAACTCCCAAAGGGGTTTGATTTATTGCTACTGTGAAGCACCCGTGGGCTCGGCTGCAGCCCCCCCCCGCCCCACGGTCAGGGTCCCACCACTGCAGGACCCCCGGTCCCAGCAGACCCAGCGCAGCGCCAGGACCAGCTTTGTTTGACTTCCTGCCCAGCGTCTGGAGAGACCCAAACCGCAGCTGATCTGGCCAGCAGCAGAGCTCTTGAGCACCATTCCCTCATCGCTAAAAATAGACTGGAGCGGTTAAAATAAAAAAAAAGAAAAAGAGAGAGAACAATATCTGCTTGACCATCAAAGAGAAAACACACTCGTTTCGAGGCAGGAGGACCTGAGAGGAGAACTTTCAGGTTGCATTTTCTCTTTCTGCAGCAGATGGGCTTGGTTTTCTTTGAAACAGATGAACTATCTCATGGCTTCCTGCCCAAGGTAACTGCCTGAGGCATCTCCAGTGCCGGCAGCTGCCCCTTCTGTGGGCTCGGTGGGGCTGGAAAGTGACCCAGTGATCAATCAGGTCAGAACAAACGATTAGTTTTCCTTTCAAGCTTGCTACCCGCTTGTTTCCTATTTGTACAGAAAGTTGTACAGAACTCGGGGGCTGAAACCTGCGCGCTCACCCCACCACTCAGCTGAGAACGTGGCAAATCATTGCAGGAGTGGGCTGAGCTGCCGAGCAGGAGCAGCAGCCTCACTGCTACCTCCCGGCGCCTGGGTCTGGGCAGAGCAGCGTGCTGCAGCTCGCTGGACCTGGTAGCTCCATCCCACGGCTCTGCAGGCTACAGTCTTGGCCAACTGCAAAAAAAAATTTTAAAAAGCTTAATTTCTGTGTATAATAAAGGACGAAATTTGTTGCAACCGATGGCTGGCGGGGCTTGCATTAAAAACACTGCTCTGCTAACAGAGGCGGTTTTTCAGAAGTCGGTATCAGAACAGCGGTGGAAAGTGGGGTATTTTTAAGCTGTTGTACGAGGAGTATTTGAGACGCCGGTCAGAAAATACATCCGACGCGTTACGCGCTATTTACCTGGTGCCGCTGGAAACTTTCTCACCACCACCTTGAGTTAAATTCACGCCATTTCTGGCTGAAGGCAATCCTTGGTCAAGCTCACTCACCACAGAGATATGTATGAAAATCAAAGATATTTAAAAGACTTTATTCGACCTCAGCAACTGTGTGCTGAAGAGTCGTTTGACTCCGTTGGCCTGTGGAGTGAAGAACTGCAGCAAAAAGAGAAAGGGTCAGGGGGGAGTTCAGTAAAATGATCCAAAGCCAGAAGGAACCTGGGGTCCACTGCAGTGCCTGCGGCTCGAGCTTGCAGCATCTGGGATGTTACGGTGCGGCGTTTGGGGAATTTTCTCCCTGTTCTGGTAGCCCTTCACACGCCCCACAGACACAGACGTCTCAGCCGCGTTCGGAGCAGGGCTGTGCAATTTCCCCGCCGCTATTGCCCGCCTTGTGAGGTGGAGAGCAATATCTGGTGACAGAAATGCTCGGTGCCCGATTTCTGCCAGGGCCAAGCCACCACGGCAGACCCGTCCCGAGCCCCGGCGCGTGGCTGCTCCACGTGTCGCAGCAGGCTGGGGGGGTGCGGGCGTTCGGTTGTCGGTGGTTAATGCAGTTTTGCATGCACACGTTTGGTAGCTTTTAGCAGCCAGCCCAAGCTCATCGGGATTTCTTTTCTGAGCCTTATCCCTCATGTTTAAATGGTTCGTTAGCCAGTGAAATTACAATGCGCCTCGGAACTCGGCACAGCGTCCCTGAAAAGCAGCAGCCAGGGCTTCAGGAGTTTTTCAGATGTTGTTTCATTTCCCAGTGCCCAGCAAATATGTTTGCAAAATCGCGCTGTTTCCTCTACCTTCCTTGATACCACAATTGTTTTACTATTAATTAAAGGGAAATGATGTTGTTGTGTTGATGATAACTTGCAGAGCCTCAGGTACGAAGCAGCAGCACGCTTGCACACCGTAGCTGGGAAGACAGCTAGCTATTGAGGGGGCCACGTTATTTCACTGACCATCATTTTTCTCTCTGTAGCACCACAGGCTGTGCTGGGGAAGGGCAGGTTTCATGTGGAGCACCCATGGGTGCAGGCTGCAGACGCGGGGTTCCTGCTGGGTACTGCCAGGTTGGCTCTGCCGCGCCAGGACCTGCCGTGCATCCCACCACTGCCGGGCTCGGGCATGGCTGAGGGAGGGAGCTGTGCTCTGGGGACAGCACGGGCGGTAAAACACACACAGTCAGGGCGGAGGAAGAAATCTTGGATGCCAAAACCTTCTCTGCTTTTCATAAACTGAACGAAAAAAACAAAGAACGTGCAAGTGTCCCCCTCCCTTCCTTTCTCAAGCGAACAATAGCTGTGATATGAGAAAAGCAGCTCGCTGAGCCACAGTGAGTTCGTTACAGGCACCACACAGTCCCTGAGCAGCCCGGGCCGGGGTAACTCCCTCATCTGACATGAACAGGGAGGAAAACAGGAGCCCCAGAAGGAGAGCGTGCGGGGAAGGAGACGGGCTCACAGCCTCCCTGTGGGCGGGTGTCCCCCAGGGCTGCAGGAGCCCAGTGGAGATCTAGGGCAGGACACTGAGCCTGCTGCGCCGGGGTGCTGCCCTGACACCAGGACCTCCACTCTGAGCCATGCTGGAGGGATGTGACTCAGTTGGCTAAATACACCCTTCAAGTGGCTGGCACCGACACTGGTGCCGGCACTGCGGCATTTCCCACGCTCATCGCTGCCTTTGCTGGTGCAGAGGGACGCACACGCTGCCTGCTGCAGCCGAGGTGGCTTTGCAGGTGATTCCCACCACAGGGATCCCATGCAGATACGTACACCAAGGCCACAGCAAACTCCGGTGTTGCACTTTTGCCCGGGGTAACACGGCGCTTACACACAGAGCTTGGGCTGCAGCTCCGTAACCCCTCTGCCCGCGGGCAGGGTCTCCTGGAAAGGGGCGCTGAGGAAGTGATGCCTCATCCATGGCAGCAAACCAGACTCAGGTCCCTGAGCCACCAGACTGCCTACCTCCACCGTAACCACTGCTCACCCGTTTGGCCCCATTTCAGCTCGGAAAGCAGCCCGTGGGGTGTTTTACACCCTCTAAAGCAGGGCCCAGCAGAGCTGGGATAAGGCAGGGGCAGCCCAGAGCACTGGTGGGGCTGAAGGAGAAACACGGGCTGTTGCCAGACCGGGAGCTATTGGAGCCTCCGCAGCGGCCGATGGAAGTCGCCCATTGCAGAGGTGGCATGGCGCAGAGCTGGCCCCGTGGCCGCGTGTCCTGCCCCGTAACGCACACTGCTCCAGCCGCCTGGGAGCGTGCTGTGCCCCTCCGGACCAGGGGACGCTGCTTCAGCTGTGCCCGGATCCTTTGGTAGCACCCACGTAGTCATGGCAGCCAGTTTTCCACCTTTTCCTTTGTTTTCCTCTGTTCTGCAGCCAAAAGGGCTCTTCTGGGCATGCCAAGGATTAACAAAAGATCAGAATAAATCACTCCCCTCCAGATCTTCTCTCTTAGACGTGGGAGCTGCTCTCCGCTCCGGGTTTGGCCTTGCCGGAGGATCTGCTGGCTAAGCTGCAGTGGCTTTGGGTGGAGGGGGGTGCAGACACGTGCCACAGCCCTCGGTCAGGGCAGGACGGAGCTCTGCCTGTGCCCCGGCTCCATTCAGAGAGGTAACATCTAGGAAACATGCTTTTTTGGTGAGTGGGGTGGAAAAGAGGGTCTTCTGGTTGTTGAACGGGGGAACAGGACCTCTCCATCCCCTCAGGGACAAAGAGAGGGGAACCCAGAGCAGCTTTGTGCCCAAGGATGCTCTGTAGCTCCCGCGGCCGGGGCATCCCTCCTCACCTCCCTCTCTATCCAAAAGCAGCCAGGTACTTTCTCAATTTCAAATGAGTCAAGAAAACCACTAAAACACAGAGTTGGAGTGGGGTGTTTTTTTTTCTTTGCTTCACTTCTCTTTGCCGCCCTGTCTGTCCAGCGTGTAATGGAAATTTTACCACAGACGCTTGCGATGAACAAACAGGAAGCCAGCAGAAAGTGTGGCAATTCGCTGTGGCCCGGCTCAACTCAGCCGAGTGACAAGAGAGGCCATAAAAGCCGGCGTGGGGGTGGCAGGGTGGAGGAGAGCTGGCAAGAGGGGCAGGGGCCAGGCAGCGGGCGCAGAGGAGCCGGCCTCTGCCTCGCCTCCCCCCAGGACGAGGCGGGCGCGCAGGTAAGGCAGGCGCTGCCCTGCACCTTCTTTTTCTCCCTTCTGCAGAAGTGATTTCTAATTATTCTTGGAAGTCCTTACCGTGTTTCTGCTTGGTTCCTTCTTGCAATGGGGGAGGTTGGGAGGAGTCTGCTGCTACTCCATCACTCTGTCCCAAACTTACTGAAACTTAACCTTGCTCAGAAAAACCCGTTCTATTTGGCTTTTTCCCTTTTTTCGGTCTTTGCAAGCCCAGAACGCAAAGCTTAAAAGCCGCCAAAAGCCAATCACAGATGCCCAGTAGAGGTATCTGAGAAGCTAAAGCTGTGCGGTGGCTCTGCAATCCCCTCAGTTCCTGCCTGAAAAGTTATTTTTCCTTTGCTCCTGGGCAAATCCATAGTGGCTCCACTGAAACGGGTCGTCTTGGCTGCGTGCGGGGCAGGTCCCTAGAGGTGCACCCAGCCCAGTCCATACCACACACGTGGGAACGTGTTAGGACCCAAGTGGAGCAAGAAATCAAGAAACGGGCTGAAAATGGATCTCAGACTCCTCTGTGCCTTTTTCTGACAGCTTCTCTAGGCCCACTCGCCTCTCGCAGGGAGCTCGGCGGTGCCGAACTTGAAAAACCTTTCCCTTGGATTTTGTAGTTAGTTCACTCGTTTTAATCGAGGGGGTTTTATCATTCATTTTTCCACACTTAGGGCAAATCACTCTGCCATGAGGCTGCCAGAAAGGGCAGAGAAGCGATTCTCAGCATCACATAGCATTAGGAAGCCGAACCAGGACCATCCCCCCACCCCTCCCCCCGTTACCTGCAGAGACGGGCGGAAGATTTTTGCGTTACCGAATTTCAAAATCCAGGGCAGCCCCCAGGGAAACACACCCTGCAGCACACCGGTGCTGCCGTCCGCGCGCACGGGAGCGGCTGCTGCGGAGGGGCAGGAGAGCCGCTCGTCCCTGCCTTGGATGCCGATGGCCCAAGGAATCGCAGCACGGGAAATGCATTAAACATGAAGACAATCTGGAGATAACGAGGTGCTAGAGGATTTCCTGGGGTGCAGGCAGACTTTCCAGCAGTGGTGTTTCTAGGAACAGGCAGCTCTCAAAAACAGCTAAGGCAGAGTTAACCCCGCAGCCTGTGCCAAGCCCAGACCCCTCCCGAAGGCCCTTTTGGGCCCTTTTGGGCCCCTGCAGCCCCACACGTGGTTCTGCACGCACCCACCCAGGGCACTGCAGCCCCAGTGTCCCCGTTTCACAGCAGCACCGGGTGATTTCAGCCCCCTCCAGGCTCACGGCGCCTGGTGCTCTGCCCCGCACAGCCAGATGCAGACCTCTGCACCGGGGCAGCCGGGCTGCAACACGTGCTGCCTCTCTGAGGCTGGCCCCAGCTCATTCCGCACGTTAAAATGCGTGCCGCCTTCCAGCCCCCGCCACGTGCTTGCCAAGAGGCTGCAGCACGCCAAGGCATGCACCTCCTTCCTTTTAAAAACCGAAAACAATCAGCACAGGAGAGGATTCCAAAGGGCCTCGCTCAGGTGGTTACCCTCCTCCCTGCACCCCTCAAGGTAAAGAGCGAAGTGTCCCTCCGCCAGCGCACACGGGGCCACCCGCAGACGGGTGCTCACAGGGCACGGGGCAGGCAGGGCCCAGCTGCTGCGCGGTCAGAGATGGCCGTGACCATCTCTGCTTCTCCTTCCCAGCTTTGCTAAGCCCATGCGTAGGGCAACTGAGACGGTGAAGGGTCTGGAGGGGCAGGCGTGTGAGGAGAGGCTGAAGGCCCTGGGCTGGTTCAGCCTGGAGAAGAGGAGGCTGAGGGCAGAGCTCATGGCAGCCTACAGCTTCCTCCCAAGGGGGAGCCAAGGGGCAGGCGCTGATCTCCTCCCTCTGGGGCCCAGCGACAGAACCCCAGGGAACGGCCTGGAGCTGCCCCAGGGGAGGGTTAGGGTGGGGATCAGGAGAAGGTTCTTCCCCCAGAGGGTGGTGGGGCCCTGGCACAGGCTCCCCAGGGCAGTGGTCACCGCCCCGAGCTGGGCTGAGTTCAGGCAGCGTCTGGCCAACGCTCTCAGCCATCTGCTGTGATGGGGCTGGGCCTGTGTGGGGCCAGGGGTTGGGCTGGTGGGCCTGGGGGGCTCTTCCAACTCGGGAAATTCTGTGATTCTCTGATATGGCTTGGCTGGAGACGGTTTGCACCGACCGTTCCCAGAGGCCCTGGGCACCTCCTGCCATTCGCCTCGGTGGCTGGAGAGGGACAAGTCCTGTACACACAGCACAAGCCCTCCTCCTGCTTGCACTTTGCAGCTGCAAAACCTGCAGGGCCATGACCAGTTCCATGCAGGAGCAAAGCCCTTTGACTGGTCCAGTTTGCACCAGGAGATGCCCATGTGCTGCAGCGGTTTGACTTGAGCAGGAGTTTCAATCAAAGCTCCCATGGGAGCGTGCGGAGCCACGTGGCTGGAGATGTTTGGAGGTTTGGAGAGGTCCCACAGGCAATCCCGCTGTAGAGCCGGAGTCCCAGCCCACCTGATAACACAGACACTGGCAGTTAAACCCACCGACACAGCCATTCCGCTGGCCCCTGGCTGCATGTCCCCAGCGTGGGGACACATCCCTCCTCCTGCCCCTCTCGGCACCCAGAAACAGTCCTGGGTGCTGCCGCGAGCTGCCCCGGCAATGCGCAGTGGTGGGAAGGATAACGAAGGGGAAAGCATGGAGGGCGGCATGCTGCCAGCCCCGTGCAGGCAGTGTGCAGGCAGGGGCTCAGCCCTGCCAGACACCTCTTACCCTCTGCAACGCCCTCGGCCCTGTGCATCAAGGCAGCCCCAGGGGAAAACAGCGGTTCCCACCAGTATCTTCTCTTCCAAATTTGGAAGGGGGAGTCTGGGCGAGCACATGGCACAGGGCACGCAACATGGGGCACAGGGCACGTGGCACGGGGTTCGGCGGCTGCCCGAGCGAGGGGCACCTCGAGGACTGTCTAACCTGAGAATGGTGAAACATAAGGGTCAATCTCAGGTTCGTCAGCCCATGAGACGCCTTCTCCAGAGCGGGACGGGCAGCGCTGGCCCCCACCGGCACCACGGCCACCCCCTGCACCCGACATGCAGGGCATGCACGGCGGGGACGGCGCTTTGTCTGCAGCCTTTCACCGATACGTGTGTGAACACCGGCACGGCTGTTTGTCACGATGGGAAGGACCAGGGGGGTGCCAGCCCCCAAGGAGCAAAGGGAGGGAAGTGGCCGGCAAATCCCACCCATTCCTTTGGAGAAGCTGCTGGAAGCTTGGCCACACTCTAGCGCCGAAGCTGTCACAGTCGGTGAAGCTGCGGCTGCTGCGTGCGATTTGCTGTTCACGAGACGGAAGGCTCTGAGTGCTAAAAGTGCCTAATTAGGACCCTCTCTGACTCCCACCAGCTGCGAGGCCGCCGGATCCGCAGCTCTGCGAGCCAACGAGCGCAGCCGAGGGGTGAATCTGGCATCCCTGAAAGCATCATTAACACGTCGCTCCTCGCGCTCCTGACTAGAGGAAGAGCCAGTGACATCCCTAGGAGTGACGGTAATGAATCCCCAGGCAGCACGCGGGGCCCGTCAGCGCTGAATGTGTCAGTAATTTATAAAGGGAGCAGGAAGAAAAAAAAATAAAAATTTTTTTTTAATTTTCCAAGTTGAGCTTCCTAAATAAAACACAAGTACAAGATGCATTTGCTGGATTCACTGTCTTTCCTACAATTAAATGACTAATCCTAAAAATGGTCTAAAGCGTTACCAGCTCCAGCGCCGGCCATGGGGGTGACGGATGAACTCCCTGCTCCCAGTGAAGGTGTCGGTGCAGGAGCAGCAATCCCTGCCCAGAGCCGCTGGCTTGCTCCTCCTGAGCTGGGGTGGCCCCCCCAGAGCCCCAGAGCTGATGCTCCCACCGGGCTTCGGCCCCTCCTGCCGCGGCTCTCACCCCCTGCAGCCCTTGGCCCTCCCGAGTGCTGCATCTGCAGAGCGGCGCCAGGCGATGGGGGGTTCTGCAGACAGCCCAGCCCCAGCTGCAGGGCAGCAGCCAAAGTCGCTGCCGCTGGGACACGCAGGCACAGGCACCGCAGCCAGAGGGCTGAGCAGCCCCGAAACGTGGGCCGCCCCAGCAGTGAGGGTGCCCAGGCTGGCGGTGCCTGGCTCTGCTGCCTCAGCTCCTGTGGCCTCATCTGGGGTGATACATCCCGTGCTTGGTCTATGCAAAAATGAGCCCCAGATTCACTTGAATGTGTTGCACCGACGCTGCCCCATGGCAGAGAGGGGCCAGGCAGGCAGGGGAGCAGGCAGAGGAGCAGCAAGGCAGGCAGGGGAGCAGGCAGGGGAGCAGGCAGGCAAGCAGGGGAGCACCAGCACCCACCAAGTCCCAACCTGACTTCTAGGAGACTTAAAACCATGCCGGGAGACCCTGCAAGCAGCCGGGCAGCACGCGGGAGGCAGCTCCCTGCCCCTGCGCTGGGACTCCCGGGGCCAGGGCTGTAGCTGCTGGTGGAACCAGTTCTTCTCCTCCTGGGATCTGGGAGGTGGGTCACGTTTGCCCACAGCACCCACCAGGACTGGGCGATGCCCCGGGAGCTGTAGGCAGGGCCCCGGCTGAGGGCTCCTGCCAGCGTGGCAGGGACGGGCGCAGCACCCGGCGCAGCCATGGCACGGGGTCAGGCTTCGGGCGGCAGAGGGAAAAGCAGGCTCAGGTGGAGCGCTGGAAATGACAGCGGTTCTTGATGATTCAGTAAAGAGAAGGACTTGCACAATGCACCCCGCACAAAGCATGGAGGAGGATGCTCCCCCCTCCCGCCCACCCAACGGCCGCTTTGCTTCTGCCGGGAGTTATCTTGCAGTTGAGGGGGGTGGGGGAGCCCCCAGCCCGCTGCTCCCACAAATCCCCTTCACCCTTTCCAGCAACCCTCCAAAAAGCAGAAACGCCCTGGTTTTTCGGGTGGCTCCTGACCTGGAGGGGGCTGGGGGTGGAAGGAGGTTGCCATTCATCCATGTTCTAGTTCAGGTGGTTTGTTTCAGGTTTGTGGTTTTTTTTTCCCCATCCTCTTGAAATGTTTATTCCTCATGAGGGAATTTTAATTTTAGAGGCAGCAGCACTTTGGCAAGATGAAGTGATTGCTGAGCTTCAAGTGCCAAACGATGGAAGCTCCAGCAGGGAGGAAAAAGGCAAATGAATCACGTGCGTGGGTCCCTTGGACCCCGATTTGCACCCGGAGGTGTGTACCTGCGCTGGGCGATCGGGCCAGGGAAAGAGCGCGCCTGTTGTGCTCCCCAAAGGGGGACACTGGGCTCCAGGAGCACGTTTACGCTTCTGAAAGTGAAGTTTTCATCTGCGTGATACCAGGAGATGGATCGCTCGGAGGAGCCGGGGAGGGCGCGGGGGCTGCCTTCGCCGGGCGACTTCCGAAGGAGCGGCCAGTGCCGGCGGGGAAAACGTTCCCTGTGAAATGCAGCGGTGCAGAGCTCGGGGCAGACCTGCACACACGTGTGCGCCCCGGCGTGCCCCTCCAGCGTGGGCACGTGCGGTCCCGTGGGGACCATGATGCTCCGTGGGGGTTTGCAGGCGATGGAGCGTGGGTTCGTGTGGGAGCGCCTGGGAACACGTTCCCAATGCGATGCGGGAGCCGGGGGGCTCGGCCGGCCAGTCCTGCTGCACCCCCAGTCACACGCAGAGGGTCCTTCATGCACATGCATGTGTGTACACACCCCCCACCCACCCCCAGCTCGCTCTCGTCTCCTGAACATCCCCACCT
>VWZZ01002805.1:102494-112604 GCA_013399095.1 Psophia crepitans
TGCAGGCGGCTGGCCCTGGAGCGGCAGCGATGCGGGTCAGGATGATTTCAGCTGCCTCCGTCCTCGTCCTGCTCTTCCTGCCCTCGGAAACCTGCTCGCCCCTGCAGTGGCCCCGGGCCCCGTCCCGCAGGCTGCCCCTGGCCCCCCAACCCACCTGGGAGTCCTGGCTGGGAGCCCCGCGACCCCCAGTCCCTGCTGCTGGTTCCTCGCTCCAGAGACTGTGCCAGCCCCGTGAGACAGAGCCCACCCTGGTCCCTCGCACCCCACGGGCGCTGCAAACCGGCAAGAGGCGAGACGGCAAACCCAACTCTCTGGATCTCACCTTCCACCTCCTGCGCGAGTTCCTGGAGATGTCCCGGGAGGAGAGACTGGCCCAGAAGGCGCTCAGCAATAAGCTCTTGCTGCAAAGTATAGGAAAATGAAGGAGGGTCACGGGGGATAATGAAGGAGACCAACCCCATAGCGAGCAGATGTGGCAGGGCGGAGAAGAAAGGGGGGGTGGTTGGAATGTTGCTGCCCAACAGGGGGCTGGAGCCGTGCCCAGGGAGACCCCCTCTTTCCCAGTGAGGTCCCCGTCGCTGCGTCCTGCGTGTTGCTCTCGCTGTTGTGCATTAAAATCGCCCTCACACCTGCCCCACTGCTGTGCTCTTCCGCTTATCCCTCCCCCCAGCCCTGCTGGCAAAGGAGACCCTTCCCCCCTCCTTTGGGGGGGTTAACCTCTGATCTTGGAGCCCTCTGGATCCATCCCCTTTGCAAACACAGGATTTGGGAATGCTTTGACATACCCATGTTGCAGCAATCATGGGTACTGAGCATCCTTTCCCCCTCTAAGAGCTGCTCCGTCCCTACCACCACCCGTGGACCCCAATAAATTCTCTCCCAAAACACCGGAGCAATCCCGAATTCATTCTCGGGTGAAAGGCACCGGCATAAAGCGCTCAGCAGCCACAGGAGCACAGGACGTACACGCGTGTGCACATGGACACACACACACATGCGAAAAACCACCGTTCAGCTGCACAAAAGGAAGTCAAGTCGCACAAGTAGCTGCAGCATGGGGATGGGGGGGCAGGGGGGTTGCTTGCGGTCAGTCCTGCGAGAGGGTCTTGAGTCAGTTGGGATGTGACGTGGTTGATGATGCCACACCACAGCTCATCAGCAGCCTGTGAGGGATCAAGCATCACCCGTAGAGGACATCACCATCACCCATGCAGCCAGACACCAGCATCCCACAGGGACCTGAAGGTCCTTCATCCTCCTCATCCTCCTTCCAGGGCTGCCGTAGCTCTAATGTCGGCAACCAAAAATATCCTGGAGAACGGTCTTGGGTCTCTCAAACCAAGTTTGATCTTCTCTGAAGCTGGCGGACAAAGCTTCTCGCGCTGGGCTCGCTTTGTGGGCTGGGCGGGGGTTTTTTTCCCCTCTAAAGGTACATTTTTCTCCTATTATGAAAAAAAGGTAAGGAACAGATAAAAGCAGTCATTACAGCAAGGAAAGGGATGAACAGTTTGTTGAACCAGAGGCAATCACACACAGGCAGAAGCAGCTGGAGTGGCTCAGAAGCACTTTTAACCCTTTTCTGGAAAGCTGGGGTCTCGCTGGGGCAGGAGGGGGTCTGGGACCAGCTGAGCTGAGGCCCCCGGAGCCAGTGGGAGGAGGAGGAAGAGGATGATTGCTGCTGCTTGCAGGGTGCTGGACAGAGCAGCATCCTAAGGCAGGACAAGGGCTCATGGGGTGGCCTGGGACACGAGCTGGGGACCTTCCCCCTCGTTTCCTTACTGAAGGATCCCACTGTGCAACCAGGATGCCCCCCCTCCCGCATCCTTCCCCACCTTCAGCGAGCCATGTTAGCCCCGGTGCAACGGGTGCCCACAGCCATGGGGCCACAGCAGCCCGGGCACTGCCACCCACCCCCAGCCTTGCTGGAGGCCGGGGCCAGGGCTGCCGCAGTGGAGTCCCCAGCACCGTGATGCCACCAGGCACCAAACAGCTCCTGGGGGGCTGTAGGGGATGTCTCTCCCTGGGATGCTGTGTTGGGGATGGTGACTCGGCAGGCGCTGGTGGCTCCTGACCCGTGAGGGATCTGGCACAGTCCGTGGGCACCGGCGAGCTCCGGCTGGAGCAGCCCCTTGTCCTCTGGCTGCAGCGGCTGCAGAGCCCTCCCGGGGCAGACACAGCTTTTACAAATGGGGTTTGCTCTGAGCCCCAGGCTGGGAACAGCCCCCGAGACCCAGACGGGGCTTTTCCTCCTCCAGTATCGCTGTGAACGGCTCCGAAAGCCACCGCTCCCCGGCTGCGCAGCAAGACCGCACCTTTTAGTGTCACAGCCGGCAGCCTGGGACAAGGTGTGATGAAGCCCGAGCGTGGTGGCTCTCAGAGGAAGACTAACATCCATGCAAGAGCTTTCCTGGCTGCATCATCAGGGAGCTGGCCCTCTCCCTCCTCAGTGTCCTGCACTGGGGCACAGACCCCCCCATCGCCCCAGTCTCCCTCCTGCAAACACCGGCGGTTCCCAGCACGGGCTGCGTGGGGACCGCTGCCTGCCAGCCCCTGCAGCACCGGGGCAAGATGGAAGTGAACTGGGTTGGGGGGAGGCTCCCAGGCATACAGAGGCAGGGCAAACCCTTCAGCTGTTGGCCACGGGCAGAGCATCCTTTGGCCATCAGCACAGCGGCCACGGTTTGTATTTAACATTTCAGAGCGACGGGAAATCAAACACAGGAAGGCAGCAGGGGGGCTCAGCCCGGCCACGGGGTGGGCGCCAGGAGCCCGCCCACGATGGACGCCGCATGCGGGTACCAGGTTTCATCCTGAGTTGGGGTGAAGATGAAATCCATACGCACAAGCAGCCCGTGACACAAACCCCAAAGCAACACGTAAAGGAGTTTAATTTGTTATGAGGGGGAAACAGCCGATAAAAAAACCAAACAGAAGTCTCCGATAGAAGACGTCCCTTCACCTGACTAGCCAGACCCACCATGCTCCGTCCCCCAGCACCCTCGGGCAGCGCAGCCAGAAGGTGCCTGACCATGGGACACTTTCCCAGCCAAATGCAGCCGAAACGGTCCCTTCTCAGCTCTGACGGTTCCAACCTCCAGCTGCAGCGGGATCATCCTGCGGGGCGCGGGGCTGGGCGCAGGCCAGTGCTGCCAGGGAGCAGGCGCTGAGTCCAAACACCACGATTTTGTGCTTACCTCCTTCCGGCGGGTTTCCATCAAATGTGGAATTATCCTCGTCAGAGCGACCGAGCCCAGGGAAGCCCAGCCGGTAACAGAACCGGTAACAGAAGCCGCCGGTGCCACCCCGCAGCAGGGGCAGCCTTTCGGCCGGCGCAGGACCCAGGTTTATGCTGCCCCGGTCCCCAGCTCGGCTGTGAAAGGTCTCACAGCAGCCTTGGGTGCAGCTTTCACTCACCTTCATTTCTGTCTCAACACCAGGAGCAAAACCAGTCTCTGATGACATATCTACCTCAGAAAAGGGGTTTTTTTACTGCAGACGCAGGCCTCCAGCCAGGCAGGAGCAGCCAGCCCCATCCCCAGCACCCTGCCACCATCTCTCAGCCCAGCAACCCTAACTTGAATTTACCCCCAAATACCTGCCGCGGCCTGGCACCACGCAGAGGTTTTTGGCCTTTAACGCTCAAAAAAATGACGGCGAGTGCGGGAAGGGGCAGAGGGGGCAGCTGCATCCAACCGCAGAGGTAGAGCCGAGGAGCTGCCGGGCACGGCGGCGTGCCCAGCCAGGGGACGGCAGGAGACGGGACACCTCTCCCACGTCCCACCCTGCGTGCCCAGCCAGGGGACGGCAGGAGACGGGACACCTCTCCCACGTCCCACCCCAGGCCACCGCGGCCCCACAGACCCTTCCTCCTCTTGTGAGGCGCTGCAGCGCAAGGACAAGGAAAGAAAAAGGCGATGCGCATTTCTGCATTGAAAACATTTATTTTACAACGGTGGTTTCAGATAACTTAGCAATCTTTATTTTAGTTTATATTCAGACATACAATACACAAATTACCATGCTAAAACATAAAATAATTCCTTCTGCCGCCACTGCGTGTATGTACAGGAGCTCAGTAGTATCGAGTGTTACAATCCACAGACAGCCACATCTACTTACATACAATTCCAAGTATGGTCCTTTAGTAACATAACAAAATATATATATGTCTATATTATAATTGCTTTTCAGATGCATTTATATTTTGATTGGGGGGGGAGGGGTTCGGGGTTGGTGTTTGTTTTTTTTTTTTTACAATTTTCTCTTTTTTAAAGACAGGCCCCCCCCACCCCACCCCACCCCGTCGAAGCCCAGTGCAAACGCAGAACGCATTCTCTGCCGGCGTCCTGAGCTCCCTCAGGCTTCGCAGAGAGGCCAATACAACCAAACCCCGTGACGAATTACTTAGTTCAGGGCCTTGCTCGCATGCAAAATGAACATAAACCACCTCGGGTGTCTGCGGTAACACAAACCAAACCATCCGCACCCGGCCCCAGCAAAGCGGGCGAAGGTGGGGGCGATGGAGGGAGGAATGACGGCGAGGGGCTCAGGCCGCACGCGCCCAGGCGAGGACACAGCGAGAGTTTGGAACCTGGCAAACCTCAGAGTTCATCGACCGCGACGGACACGAACAGACCTCCAAACGTGTAAGTGACAAAGGAACCCCCCCCCCAACACTGCCGCGCAGCAGAACCCCCCAGGGCTGAGAGTCTCGGAACGGAAGGGCCGCGGGGGCCGGCCGCAGGCTCTGCCCGTGTGAGCAGAAGCGATGTGGTGGTGCCCAGGCGCACGCTGGCCACAACCCTTGTGCCTTCACACAGCCCAGCGCCTAACTCCAGTCCCGTGGCTCGCAATAACCCCAAGCCCCTGCGAACCCGACCCGCAACACCGTGAACTGAGAAACTGGACCAGACTGTGCAAACGCGCCGCGAGTGTGGTTATCGAGTGTAAGTTCACTCGAGCAAGGAGGGAAGACCTCGGGAGTAGAAGATTGCTTTCCCTTTCCAAACAGCACAGCTCTCCCACTTGTACTATCCATCCATCTACACAACAGGATCCTCCCACCGCTCCCTTCACCAGCCACCGCGCCTGACAGATCTTGCTCCGTTTTTTTCCTGCAGCTGAAAGGAGAAAGCGCAATTCTGGACACACGAAACTCACACCTTCCGCTTGCCTGGCTGAGAGCCTACAGCATTACTTTGAGCCAAATTTCACGTTTTTACCACCAAAGAAAAAACAGCAGCAAGTACCAGGTGCACACCTGTTGTATAAATATATACATATGTGCATATATACATACGTACACACACGATGTTGCAACCCGAAGCCCACGGCGCGGGTTTGGACCTTGCTCTGTGAGCTCACCGAGTCCCACTTTGGGGAGTACGACCTGGTGGAAACCACCGTAAGGGAAGAACCCAAGTCAACGCGTTCTCTTACACCTCCGGCGATGAGCGCATCCGCCACGTTGCAAAACACCCCACGCACCAGCCCGCACAAGTCCAAGTCATTCCAGAGATGGCCTTGCCCTCCTCGCTACCTCGGGCTTCTTCCCTTTGCCTCCCCTCCTTGAAGGGAAGCTGGAGCAGGCAGAGCCCCGGTCCGGCCCCAGGGGCCACGGACAAGGGGCCGCTCGCAGAATTCAAGTAGATCGTTAACTTTTTGGAAGGGTATGACAAGCAACCACTCACAGACTGCAAGAGTACGCCCACGTGGCTGGCTGTGCGGGAAAGGGAGCAGAGGAGACAACAGCGCTCGAGACTGGATGGCCATTTTATATAAGAGCTTCCTCTATACATATATATATATATATAACCACCCGAAATTCCCAGCATCTATCCTTTTAAGAACAAAATTAACTCTGCATGTAACGTTGGCATTTGATTTCCAAACGAAGGTTTGTCTTCCAGATTTATGGCATTTGGCTTGTGCAAACGTCAAAGACAGACAGCTTCCCTCACAGTTTCTTCCTGTAAAGAAAGCATCTTCTTGGAAGGAAATGGGAATTTCAGTCTTGCCGAGTCCCAGACCGCAGGTAAAGCCTCCCAGCGCAGGACGTGGAGCAGACCACGGCTCTTGCAGGACTTGAACACTGACAGATTTCCTGCCACCTTGTTAGCTAACCGGTTACATTTCTTTCAAGATATTTTAAGCAGTTGTTGGGTGGAATGATATGCTACAAACTAGATGATTTCCACTATGAGACAGAGAAGCAGCATCAAATGATTAAGCATGTTAAGTGTATACCGACCTTACGCTATAAACACCTGTACTGGGGGGGTTAGGTTTCAGTGCTCTAAGATTAATGCGCGTTTAAACAGCATCCAGAATTAATAACGCGAGGCGGGGGCTGCAAAAGTCTCCCTGACCACTTTGCAAGGATCTCCTGTTAAACATGACGCCAATATCCAGTCGCATCAGGTAAGAAAACCCCTCAGCACAAACTCATTTCCTGAATTATCTGGAAATGTTGAGAACACCGAAGGGCACCGGACAGATGAAGGGCAGAAACTAGTTGAGAACAGCGGGTACCTCTCTCAAGGAGTGCGTATGGTACAACTGTTCTGATATAACCCCCCCAAAATCACACCGGCGTCCCTCTGCACCACACAAAACAACTGCTTTATAGATGGGACAGGAGCATCCTTCCAGTCAGGCTCCTGCCCTGTTACACCTGTAGTGTTTGTAGGGTGACACGAAGGGTTTGGAAAACTGCGCTCCCCCGACACGGCACTGCTGCAGGACTCGGCATTTCTCCGTACCATGCTCCAGCCTTCCTCCTCAGCGGGTGTTTCTGTTCAGACTGCAGGCTGTGCTCACCCAAACCTCAAAGAGCATCACATTTTAAGAACACTATGAGCGCTAATATCTAAAGCAGTTTAAAAATATTACAAATCTAAAAATAAGACTAAAAAGGTAACATGGCTCTAAAACATCACTGCATGGAATCAGCAGAAATTTACACCCTATGGGACGTCACTGAGGTTTACATAAACAAATGTATATACAGATAAATATTTAAGAATTTCCTACAAACATCACTAACAAAATGAAACTGGCATTGAACGGGTGCAACACCCCTTCGTTCACTTCAAGTGAAGCGTACAATTGGTTGTACTACAGTGCGTTGGGGATTCCCCCATCCCCAGGGCGACGGGGCACCGCAGGTCCAGCACCACCTCCGTCTCCAGCAGCCGTGCCACGGGCAGGAGGGATGGTGCCTGAGCCCCCTCCGCAGTGAGGCAGCAGCTTCCCCTCCTCACCCTAAGCTATGGATGGCCCTCCACCCAACACAACCCAGGAATAAAGTCAGCGATCCTTAACACCAACCAGCAGAAGGTCTCTGGATTGGATTCTCCCCCTCACCAGGAGGAGCTACAAGTGCTAAGAAAATTGGTGCCAAAGAGGTTTGATGAGCTAGATGGAGGTGACCGATCTACTGAAACGGAGGCCTCAGGCAACTTGTAGAAAAAATGATACAACTTCTAAGAAACACCACCCACCAAAAAAAAATTAAAAAAAAAAAAAAATCAAAGCTCAAGTTTTAACTGTGGCAACACACTGAACAGAGATCAACTGTGCTCAGGTTTAATTGTGGAAGGAAACATTCTGCATGTAAGCCAGGTAACGGGCTGCAGTGCCTGCAATGCTGTTACTGCAGCGCCGGCAGGGACACCGCAGCTCCATCCGCCCAAGCTCAGAACTGCTGAGCAATCTCTGCACCAGATTTTTCACCGTTATTTCCAACACAATTTTGCATTTGCTGGGATTCAACTTGGCCACTTTGAAGTGCGACTCGTGTTAGAGCCCGGGATACTCCTGTACCTTACTACAGGAGCCAAAAAGAAGTGAGCATTAACCTACTTATCTTCCAATTACAGACTTTTTGTTTTAAAGCAGCAATGTTTTAAAATAGCTTTCTTATATGGTTCAAGAAGAACTACACTAATACACAATAGTCTTAAATTCAGAGATGAGAGCGCAACATGGGCAAACTTAAAACAGTTGCAAAACCATGAATATTCACCTAAAAACCATGTTTTCCCGTCACTCCCTGTAACCAGGCTCGCAGAGTAGATTCCCCTGGAGCACCTACCACACCATTCTGGCACAGAACAGCAGGCAGACCGATTTACTATCCGCACACCACCCACGGACACATCTGAAAGGAAAGCAGTCTCTCTCAAACCCGTGCCTTGCCGAGCAAAGAACTAAACCAACAAATTTGTCCTGGATGTCACCTTTTCCCCAGCAACGCGCAACAGATGACGCTATCGCCTCTGATCCTCACTCGCTGCCCACGTTTCAGTTCTGACTCCAGGAGCGTTACACACCTCCCCGAAGCCACAACCTCCCACCAGCCTCTCTGCTTCAGCAGAAGGCGCCCTGAGGGGTTAAGAAATAAGACTCTTATTCCAAATTAACACCGACTCCCAGCATCGGGGCTCACAGCTGTTCTGCAGTGGAGCAACAACTGAAACAACCAGTTTTGTGTTACCCACCTAGATGAACGTGGGGACACGGAGTAGGACAAACTTTGGTCCAAGGGAAACAGCCTTTTCCTCATTCAACCGAGTCACTCTGACCGACTACGCTCATTTACAAAGCCAAAAAACACCCCTAATGCTTTTCTTCTTTAAACCAAAAACATCATTTACACAGATAAGGGCAATTTTAACCAGTGAGTTTTTAGGGGACAAAACCTGAAAATGTTCAAGCATACTCCAGTGTGCAATTCAAGATCAAGAACAGGCTTCAGGCAAAATCTACAAGGACAGCCAATGTGACATTACTTTAAGCCTAAAAACTGCTTCTCATTCCAAGGGGTCAAGACAAAGACATTAATTAAATAAGGACCTCAAGCCAAATCATACACGACTGTCCTCAAGGCCACCCAAGAGAGTGTTCCAGACCGAAAAAGTTAGAAGTATCTTCCAGTAAACCACCAAGTTTCAGGTCTAAAAGGACTACTGACAAGGAAGAACTGACTTAAGAAGTGTGCGACTGAAATGGAGCCAGTTAATTAAAAGTAACGTTTCTTTTGGGATTTTTGGGACCTGACGTGGTATCAAAAGCATGCTTATTCGCAACAAGCTCACATGCAGGCAACAGACGTGCTTGTACCAACAGCTACAGGAAAGTCTGATTGTGCAAACATCCCTCACTTCACATTTTCTTCTACCCGGGATGTTTAACACAGTTTCACGTCTGATTTTACGTGCTCCATCGTTTCCAGCTCATGCTGAGATAGCGTGAAAATACAGAACGATTCTCTGGCAGGAGAGTGCCCTTCATTTTCCAATGGTTTTCTTACAGATCGGCAGCGTTTTACCCCATTCAAAAGCAATACCTGGGTCTTGTAAAAGAGCAGCACGACAGACCTTCAAAGGAAACGCCCCGTGGAAGGCTGCAAATAGCCTCAACAGAAATAGGTGAAAAACAAACAGGGGAGACGGGGAATACAAAGGACAGCAGAGGCATTGAGATATAAAACCATACGGATCGGAATTAACTGCTAAAAGTGCCAAGTGTAGGTTCTCTGGGAGCTGTTCTAGATCCTGACTCCGTAACATCTGAAGCAAGACTATTAACAACAATATATACCAGCAATTCAGCTGCCGCCTAAAATGCTTTTTAAACAGTTAAATCTCAACAAACCACAGTTTCTAGAGCAATATTCAAACATGATTTGGTTTCAAAATAGCACAGGAAACCTTTCAATGGTTTTCCCACAGTTGTTCTGAGGAAAAGAAAAACACCGGTGTAAACAAATCTAAATGCAAGACAATGTGCAAATAATACAACATAAACACAAAGAAAGGTGTTTTGTTCTTAAAAACCCATTTAAGCACTCCACAAAGGTATTCATGAGAAAATTAAAGGGCTAGTGTATTATAAAGGCTTAAAAAAAAAAGACACGTAATACTCCATTTGTCTATCAGAATTTCGAATTATTAGAACAACGTTTTAAAACCCAATTTTTTAAAAAACATTTATGCCGTTGCCTCCTGTCTTGTGTTTTACTCGCTTGCTCAGTGAAAACCAGTTAACCAGTTTCACTTTAAGATTCTCATGCATTCAAAAAAAAAAAAAAAAAAACAGCCACTATTT
>VWZZ01002805.1:112638-140071 GCA_013399095.1 Psophia crepitans
AAATTCTCAAGAAAACCAAAAAAAAAAAAAAAAAAAAGCTGCACTATTTGGTCTTTAGCATTTCAGGAAAACAACTGAACTCAAACCAAAACAGAATTGTGCTTGAAGTTAAAATCCCACCACCACCACCAAATAAGCCCAGTCACAGTCGGGTTTGTGGCAAACTACAGTTTGCGGTCACATTGTCACTGAAGATCGCCTTACACGTAAAGAGCTGTTCATCATTTTACCTTTCAAGGATTGGAAACTCTCCCTTTTTTTATTTTTCAAGGTAGATTTATTTAAGCTGCAAACCAGCATTAGAGAGAATTCCAGCTCTGCAGGACTGGCATTTTTTGGTTCTTGGCTTTGTAAACTTGCTTAGATAACAACGCAGGAATAGAAGGAGGAACAAAAGAATTGGTTTGTTGCACTCAAATGAAAATCATGAACTTTTAAAGGTCTTCGACAGCTCAGCTGCACGAAGAATGGTGGCTTCCGTGAAACTTTTTAAATCTCATTTTTAGGCCAGTACCACTGCTTAAAATGCAGAATGTCTCCATCACACTTATATTGTGACAACTCAATACATTACACCACAGACATTTAACATAACTCCATACATGCTATAAAAAAAAAAAAAGGGAAAGGAAAAAAAAAAAAGTAACAAATAAGACCGTAGCTAAACTGCTTTAAATACTGCATGCTACAGCACTTCACGTATCATCAAGATACGACACTGAAAGGTGACAAAAGGCTGAAGGGATTACAAAATATTGTCGGCAGGTTGGAAAGCTGCCTTCTTACTGTGGCAGAATTATTCCCCCTCCCCATTCTCTACTGCTAATGTTCATGATTCTAGTGTTGAGTTGGCCATGTTTTTTGTTTGGTTGGTTTGGTTTTTTTTATCCATTCTAATTACAGTGTTTCCTTAACTTAATTAAATCCATCAGTGTGGTAGCTGGGGTGAGAGTCAGCTGTGAGCTGGGTCGTCTCTGTGGCGGATGCTGGCTGTATCACAATAGGTGCGTCTGAGGCCTCTGAAAAGTGAGACAAAAGGCTTAGCACACCAAGGGGGAAAAAACAGCTCTGTTTTGGTTAGCATAAGTTCCATCTCCCTGCAACACTTTGATAACACAATTTTACACTCCTCTAAGAGCAGGATGTTATTTACTGTTTTTCAGTCTGCACACAATGCCCTTTGACTCAAGTCTACACATGGAACATTTATTGTATTTCCTTCTCCATGCAAGAGCAGCTGATCCTTGCCCACCAGGCAGCAATGCCCATTAAAAATATGATCACAGCACACACTACAGTTTTTTTAACTGATCAGTTTAATTCTACAGAAATAGCATTGTATCTTCATAAACAGTACCAGGTATAGCTACCTGTAGGGGTTGCAGTCCCTTTTTCCTTTACTCCTGACGCAGTTAACAAAACTGCCTTGAGACCACCCATCCTTTGGGGCAGAAGAGCTCCTTCCCACAACCAGACATGTCTGCCTGGCATGCCACCCCAGCGACCTGGCAAGGAAGCCCAATGACGGTCGTCACCTCCCGCTCTGAACCTGACCCCACCAAGTTCAGTGAAGACCCTCTGGGAGTTTTCAGCAACTCTGCCCCTGGTGTTAGTGTTACCCACGTAACTCTTGTGCCACAAGCATTCTCTGACCATCATCTACAATCAGAGACCTGTGCTGATCTCAACAAAGCAAGCGCTGCTCCTCAACCAGCACACTCAGCACTCGGTCAGAGACTGACCATCATTCCAGATATCTCACAGCGTTTGTACCTACCCCTTTCATCTGACTGCAACTGTGCCTCCAAGTCCTCTGGAGAGACGTAGTATTCCTGCTCTTCACCTTCAGGAGGTTTAGGTTTACACTTCCCACAGCAACAGTTACAGCAGCAGCACAGACAGCAACAGCAGTAGCAGCCTGTGATGAGCCCGCAGAACACAAACAAGGCCTGCAGAGAACAGGAGACAAAGAAATATTCATAACCTGTGCCAACCACGCCGTGACCACTGAGTTTGTGACACTCAGAAATGGAAACCCAGAGACCAAAAATACAACAAGGTAGAGACAGAACTTACTAGCTACAGTTTTATATGCCATTGCCAAGATAGATTGAAAAATACATGCAAAACTGGATACGGCTCTCAACATGTTACACTGAGGTGAATACTGCCAGCCTGGTTTACTTGAAGAGCTTGTATAATTTAGGTTTAAGTGGACTATTATGCTCAATCTGGAAGAAGATACAGGTCTAAGAAGTGTATCTCTATTAAAATCCAGAGGTACAACAGTTTAGGACAGATTGTAGTTTGCGTAAATAACCCTGGAAAAGATTTACACTAGTTAGGCGACACACATGTCACGATGTACCTACAGCAGGGACGTCGACCTACCCAAGGCTGTAGGCATGGCTGCAAAGCTCACCCTGCCGAAGTCTGGGGTGCTGAGGTTAGATGCTACCAATATGTGAGTGAGGCAACTCAGAGCTCAAAGCTAGCCAGCTCTGCTGGGTGCTTATCACAGAGACAAGGGGCAAAATTAAAGTTTTCATACAGGTCACAGTGCAATTATTTGAAAAAAAAAAATAATTTTCAAGATAGCAAACCAGCACAGTGATGTTCCTACTCTTTTACTACAGGGGAAATAAGAGACAGAAACAATGCTGGCAAAGGAGAGAAAAATCAACCCAGGAAATGAAACACAGGAATGAAATGAAACTAGGAAAAGGTTTTAGCCATAAAGCACTGTGAACATTATCAGGTCACTGAATAAGCTGGTGCAGTTGTGACGTCATGCTTCAGTTTTGTAGTCACGCCGTCCTTCCTACTTTCTGTGCCAGCAGACTGCAATCACATGAACAGCGAAATGCAAAAGCCTGGGCAGTTTCCTTATGAGAAATGTGTAATGTTGGGGGTTTTTGCACTTTTGAGTAAATGTGATGATTTTAAAATTTATTGCTTAAAAAGATGGAAGCATATTAAGCTTAAAAATAATTTGAGTGCAGCAGAATACACTAATTCCTTGGTACTGGCAGAAGACTCCTAGAAGGCATCGATACAATAATTGTTACATCTACTGCATGCATGGAACGCTTTCAAACAGCTTTTTGCATGCATTTGTGAGGAAACATGAGCTTGCAGCACAGTTTTGGTATAGTGGGGATAACTCTTTCTGCTGCACCAGAAACAAGGATGCGCAAGTGAACAAATGACCTAGAGTCTCGCAGAAGAGCTGACGGAGCCCCTTAGTAAGTCTGCAAGCATAAAAAGGATCTCCTGTGTGAGCTCAAGTTCACAGTCAGGATTTGTTTTTACAAAAATCATTTAGCAGGTATTACCAAGGAAAATACACCCTAAATCCTCATCACTTAAATCCACTAGTAGGGTTCAAGCTTCTCTTGGTAACGCAAGTCTCGCTTATTAGGTCTGTACCACTGAAAGACAATAGAAAAATACTTCTGAACTAGAGAGTGCAACACACTAAGAGAAGGTTAATTTCCAGGCGTCTGAAATTCGGCAATTTCCAAAAGTAAAACCAAACACATTTATGAAATGTGTTTATCATTTATCAAAAACTCTTAAAGAGTTTTAAATACCAATCCAGAACAACTTCTCTTTGCGCTTTCCTTTACCTTTGCCCACCAGCTGGATAGCACGAAGTACGTGTTCACATTTTCTTCACCAAACTGCTCTGCTACATACAGACCCAGGGAACCATACTTATCATAAATGTTTCGCTTTGTGGCATCGGTTAATATTGCATGTGCGTTATTGATCTCTTTAAATTTTTCTGCTGCCTCTGGATTATCAGGGTTTTTATCAGGATGATACTTCAATGCAAGTTTCCTGCAGAAAGAAAAAAGAGATTGTTATAGATTATAAAAATAGGATTTGGGTTCCTGTTTGGTTTGGGTTTTTTTATTCCATAGCCTGTCAATGAAGGGAGACTTTCAAGTTTCAGTTGGTTTCATTCATCTCTGATTCACCTTCCCTGATGATTCTTCCTTAGATGATAACAAAAGGCTATAGCAGGGCCCAGCTTAGTTCACAGGAATGACTTCAGACTGTTGGATTTGGCCCTTAGAAATCCAATGGAAAAAAAGAGACACTGAAGATAAGTAGTACTCTTTTTTCTACCCCTCAGCTCCAGCAATTTCCACTGGTAAGTTTTGCTTCTGCTAAAGCAAAGACCAAGCTAACAGAAAAAAGACACACCGCAAGTCTAAGATACAGTACCAAAGACCAAATAAAAGCAAGCTGCCACAGCTAATCTGCACTGTCTGAACACAAAAATAGAATAGACAATCACTTGTGGTTAATTCACCAATTCCTGTACAGGAAAAAAGTACTTCTCAGTTAAAGGCTTGCTAGAATAGAAAATGCTTGAGTTTCGAGATACCAGGAAATCACAACGTGCCTCCCCTAATCATGCTAGATCTCTTACAACTAAATGACAGCAGTTTACAGTCCCCAGAGGTCTCTGAACATAGCACAAAAAAATCAGATTAAACGTTGATAAATTTGCTAGATCTAGCCCAGGCTATTTATGGAAATCAGTAGAAATAACTGGCCAAATACCTCCTTACATACAGAAAAAAGTGGGCTCCCAAGTAGAAAAATGATACAGAATTATATGCTAACAGTTCTCCTCCACCAAAAAAGGTATTTGTCCTCCTACAGAAAATTACCACAAAGCCCCATATTTGAGAAATACAGTAGAAGCCTGCAGACGTTTACACGACAACTTTGCAGTGAGAAAATATTCAAACATAAAATAAAGATCTGTGCAAGCACACATTTGGACACACAGGCAAGTATATCACAGCATTCCAACAATAAATCTGTGTGCATGGGAAATACCCAAACTGTAAATGATGTTGCTCATGTAAATAACGTCCAGGGTTGCCACTAATGCCATAGCCTCTGTGAAAGCTGAAATAATCACAGGTTTTCTAATTAGATGGAAGTTATATAAACCTGAAAAGGGCTTAGCTGCTATCAAGGCTGCAATAGATAGGTCTCTCTTGTTTCCTACAGGTACACAAAGCCCACAGGCCAGCAAAGGATGGTCAAATGGAAGGAAAGCAAGAGGTGTCAGTCCTCCTTTTGTAAAGGAGCAGCAGAGGAAACAGGATTAGATGAAGGTTCAGGTAAGTAGGAAGCAGCTACATTTCACCCTAGGATCTAGCTGGGTTGCTCCTCCAAAGGAAGGAACCCCCAAGAAGGTAAGATTATTTTCCAGTTGCTAAAGCTTGAAGATTACCGATTCAAACTTCCACTTAAAGGTTTTAGGAAGACGCAGCTCATTTTTGGGAATCTGCGGACCCAGTTTATTCAGACGTTTCACCAGGTAATTGCCATCGGTATTAAAATGTAACTTTGAAAGGGAAAACATCTGGTAAATGTTAAAGACTAAGCGAAAAAAACTTTGAAAAAGAGCATCCTCATGTAAAGATTACTACTGACCCCTAGTGTAATGTTAAATATATTGCCACTTGTCAAGCAGTCTACAAGACCGTAACTCAATCTTACGGTGAAACAGAATTGCATTTAAGTAGATTTTGGGGGCATATGGAAAGGGAGGATGTTACAGGACTCTTGTTTGGTTTTACTTGGTCAATGTCAAGCTGCTTCATGTGTCTAACTCCAAGAAATGAAATAAAAGTTAAAAAATCCTTTTAAAGATAACTCCACATAGAATAAGAAATCTTAAATCGATTTTTTAGAAAAAAAAGTAGTTACTGATACCCAGTTTTCATCTTTATTTGCAGCTTTAATCTATACTTCACTGTGCCAGAATTGGAAGTGATGTACAAAAGGGCAACACTGCACATCCGTGGTTTCTGTAAGTCCGACACGAGACTATGTAACATGAAGAATTCAACTCAGATCACACTGGTTTAAATCTCTGTTCAACTTTAGACAAATGCCTTTCAGAATGATAACGTATATTCGAGAATTTAACTTACTAGAGAGGAGATGTAAAAATTTAACAGCACTTTAATACAAAGCCTAGGCATGTTTTCACACCAATTTTTGCCAGAATCAACCATGTTCTCACCTGTTTTCTTACGTTTTTCTTGCAAAATGTTTAAATAAATCAACCAGAGCCTGTACATAAACATGCCCATCTGTTGAACACTTAACTAAAGCTATTTGTGCTGTTGGGCAATATGTGTAACACTTGAATCTTTACCTGTATGACTTTTTGATATCATCTGAAGTGGCGTTCTTGTCCAGCCCTAGCACATGGTATAATGACTCTCCAGAGGTGGAGAGCGAACGTTGTCTCTGGTCTGCCATCTTGAACTAACCTGAAGAGAGAACTGGCCCCTGCCAAAAGAGAGATTAAGAAACAATTAAACAAAGAAAAACACAGACCTCACTAATAACAACAGCCTTGAAACCAGAATTTCCATATGCAAATTCATCTGTCCTAAGGTTTAAATGTGCTTTGAAAAGGCTCTTAACTCATGTAGAAGTTAAAAAGTTCGAAGACTCAGTAAATTATCAGAGAAAACAACTATTACGTTTTCAGCACACCACCAGGCACCCTAGAATCATTGCTCTATATACCCAAGCCTTCTTTCCAAATACCCAAAATCAACAGCTGAGGTATAGCTATAGAGACGTACTACATAACCAACATACACAGAATGCTACTTCATCTTCTTGCTTAGCCTCAGTATAAAGATAATTTATTTGCAGTAACACCTATAAAAACCACTTGACAACAGATAGGTTGTATTACCTTCAGGCTGGCTTTCTGCACCACACTTGCATAGGGGTCAGTTATTCTTGTATTTTCAATTGCAGACGATCTGTTACATTAAAAAACCCAGCCAAACCTCCACTCCCCTCCCAGAAGCCCAGCCTCCCATCTTATTGCTGACACCAGGCCGAGCAGAATCCTTCAGACAAAACCCAGTTTGACTAGGCACGGCCATCCCGCTACGAAGAGGGAATGCCTGCCCACTCAGAGAGGAGGAGATCCCTCTCTAATTTTAAGTTGTGGATGAAACTTTTAACATGTATTCAGTTAAAATCGAGCTATTTGAACATGAATTAACTTCCTGCTCAAAATTCAAACGTGAAAGAGCCTAGAGGTCTCCCCTGTGCCTTGCCACGGACAGATATGGTTATGTCCTCTAACCTCCTGAGGAGATTAGTATTTGCCATTCTTTAGCTGCAGAACTGCAGCAAGGATGAGCATTGAAAAGACTAACAGCTATTTTTGGATTATGTCATTACAGCTAGCCTACACCAGATTATGTAGTCTTTGAAAAAGATATTTTAAGCACCAGACTTTCCTAGTTTAACCCTTTATCTTATCTAACGAAGTTAATAACTTCAGCTTTTAAAAGCCTACCTGGAAGAAATGCATCTTGCACTGGCTGGCGCTGGGTACGACCTCATAGTGTCAATACGCTTCACAAAAAAATGAAGTTCAGTGTGTACCAACACATGGGCATCATCATGCTTGTACAAGTGTGAATAGGTGGCAAGGATGTGGACAGAGATCTTGCAACTTCCTTGCTTATCTCAGAGCCTATTCTTAACTGTCCACCTTTACGTTAGTTGCACACTGGGCCCTATGACCACTTGCTTTGACTGAAATACACCAGCTAAACTAGCAAAAACTCATCTGATTTCCCTCTTTGGCAACTGTGGTAAGTTTAATTAAAGGCTGCTTAATAAGGAAGCTATGAATTATTATTAAGAATAATAAAAAGATCTAAACTCTAACGCTTTGGTTAAGAATTCAAAATACACCCCGAATCTGGAATGTGAATGCATGGCTAAGGACAGAAAATTTTTTTCTTGTCTTTTAAAGCGTACTGTTTGGCTACCAAAAGGTTTCTGTATGAGAGGGAAATTATTGAGCGCTGTGAGACACAACACAAATAACTTATTTATTCGGTCACAATCTGATTCAATGAAAAAAAAAAAAAAAACCACAACACGTTCCAGGAAAGAAATACCACGTGCAGGAATAGACCAGGCACAACCCTCCGCAACAGCCTTTTCCCATCCGCAGCTACAGGTCAGCCTGGCCGCAGCCTCCCAGCCCCCTCCACCCAAGCGGTCCCAGTGCTGAGGTCAAAGACTGATGAGCCTGATGTCTATCTGGTAATCTAGCTAATCGCACGGGCCTGCTCCGACCGCTGCCCTGGCTCCCCACGCAGCTTCTCCTGCTCTCCAGCCAGCACCACCATCGCTTCCTCGCAGCCTCCCCAGCCCGGGGAGCATGTCTATCACCACTGCTCTTTGCCAGGGACCTGTGGGATTCACCGAAAGTCAGGGGGAAAAGGACCCAAGTATCCTGGTTAAGATTTTGCACGTTAATTTATAGCTCTTCCGAAGGTATTGCTTCAAACTGGAGCTTCGAGGGCAGTGTGAACATTTGTGGTGTTTGAAAGTCTGTAGCCCTATTTAGGTGTAACAAACTTCCTTTAAAAACCAATCCAACGTGCCCTTGGTGCACAGACGCTGCAGATCACAGGTCTATGTTCTGCTTAATAAAATCTCCACTGTTAAATTAGTGCCAATTTGCCTAATAAAAATGAATTCAATCTGATCCAGGCTATGTTTATCAGTCTGCAGGCTGCCTGTCAAGAATAAAGACAGGCACAGGAATGAAATTCCACACTGCTGCAATCTTTAACCACTTCGGTCTGACCAGTTCAGGGTATCTGGAGTTAGGTGTAACAGGGTGTTTGCATTTATTTTTCAAAACTGGTACGAAAGGGACACACAGGCCTCGGCAGCAAAGTGGAGGGCAAGGTGGTAACGGGAATTCTTCTGGGAAGCTTGTTATTTAAGGGAACAGAAGAGCATTATTACTGGGAACGCAACCTTTGGCTTTTCAAATATGAAACAGGCAATAAAGGTGCAAGTTATTTAAGTTCGGAGGTACTTCATAAACCAGGATATTATCTATCCTACTGTTTTTACAAGTGGCTCTAATTCACATTACTGAAAGCTGTTCTGTATTTTTAAAAAGCATTGTATTCAGCAGCTACAAGCCATCTGCTATGCATTCTAGCCAAGGAGGATGCCCTGAAGAGGTTTCTCTCAGAAGGCTCCAAAGAAAGGTAATCCCCTGGATTAAACAGCACAGTTTTTAACCACCTGTGTACCAGAATACCCTGTGTTAGTCAGCTTTACCAAAAAATGCCACTGTTTTCAGCACTATCAGGTCAGTATAAGTGGTAATAGCTTGCAGAAAAGACTTGGATTAAACCTGATATATGGAAACCAGCCTTAACATTTTAAATACATCAACAGTAAATCGAACCTTAGAAAGACTAATTTTCTTCCCAGCTTCCCAAAAGCTTCCCTATCAAGTTTTGTGAAACTGGTAATCTCTTCTGCCCAGTCTGCTGACCCTTTAGTAAGTTGTATTTAACTCATTAAAACAGCAGACTATGCTTACAGCCAAGAAAAATGCATAGTTCTCTGCCAGATTAGGGAATTAAATAATCACTGAACATCCCAATGAATGCCAACACCAAAAAAAGGGTGACAGCGGATCAGGCAGCCAGAAGCAGCGAGGAATGACTAAAACTTCATCTGACCCTGCCACAAGCTGCTGCAAAGAATTTAACTGGAAAGAGGCAGCGAGGGGGGATCAAGTTTTCCAAGGAAGCATGTTTAGCTGCGTGGCAGGACGGAGGGTGGAGGTTACGACACTGCTCACGCAGGGAACAGATGCTTGTAACAACACTGAATCACTGCAGTCACATCCCTGCTAGAAAGAACAGCCTTGTGGCAGTGATGGAGGGCTAATTCGATGGACAGCATCAACAATATCTCAGTGTCACCAGCATCCGGAAGCAGGCTAACAACAGCACTCTTCATTTCACACCAAGGCTGAACCACTAAGTATTTATTCATTCCCAAACCTGTGGGAACTGTTGAGTACTAAGTTGCCTAAAATATCACACTAATTTTGTGTATTTTCCTGTGTAAGTCAAAGGCACAGCCACCCACTCGAACCTGCCCACTGGAGGGAAGACTGCCTTCCGAAGGCGTTACTGCTGTTCAGCTCCACCGATAAAAATCAAAAGGGGCAGAGGAAACCGAACTACATTAACTTTAAAAATACTACTACAGCAGGACATTGGGGTACAACCTTCACCAGAAATTTTGTGTCCTTAATACCTGCAAGTTTAAATTACTAGGAAAGAAAAAAAAATTTAAAAAAAATCCCACTCTGAATGCATGTGACAATGCACAGACCTTTAAACACGTGCTGTTCACAGCAGCTTCAGTGAAGTGTCTATCTTCAGTGTAGGGAATCTGGCTGTCCACAGTTGCTCCAAAAAGTGAAAGCCCGCTGTAATGGACAGAATCCACCACCTCCTGACATGGAAAACAATACTTCCCCCCTAGGCTGGGCCTTAATGGATACCCCCTGTCCAAACTAGGCATTTGCAAACCAGAAGAACAAAACAGCTTCCCAGCCTTTCCATACATCACCAGTACCACAGAGAATAGAGAAATCCCCAAAACGGACAGATGAGAAACAACAGGACTGAGAAAGACAAGCTCAAAGCCACGCTGGGAGTGCTGGACAGGAGGAGGGGAGGTAGGCACGGCCCAACACCACCCAGGCACCCACCCTGCAAGTGTCTGTAACACAAACAACCTGTAAGGTTGACAAGCCCTCCGCAACATCAGTTTTCAAAGTATATTATCAGATGACTAACAAGCTTAGCTTAGCAATAATGTTTTGCCAGCTCTTACAAACATTAAGTCTAGTTGAAGTTTTATTGTACAACTTCTTAAGGAAGCAGGAGAGTATTCTAGGAAAGATTTGTATTCTACAAACCATTTCTGGTTACTGACTACATGGTAAAATAAGTCAGTTAAATTTAACATTAACAGCTTTTCAGAGATTTCCAGTGCTGAAGACTAGCTACAAGTGTTAACCTTAAGCTAAATTATTCTAGCTCAACCAGTGTTTACTAGTAAAAGTCTAAATAAAAACATCAAGCCAAAAAACACTTCAGTAAATGCTGATTTATCACAAAAACAAAATAGTACCACTGGCCTCCGCGTCCATCTGGCTCCAACTCATTTAGAACCATTCTCATGAACTGGTACTTTTCCAGGGTGAAAAAAACCATCATTTTTAAGGGGAGAGGACAGAAACATACACAAGATTGTATTATCAAGAAAAAGATGAGGTGGTTTAAGCTTGGGTTCATGAGGTATTAGAGATTTCTGTAAGACACTTTGTTTCCTTGGCATTATTCTCCATTT
Organism: Psophia crepitans; assembly: GCA_013399095.1. Taxonomy (NCBI): domain Eukaryota; kingdom Metazoa; phylum Chordata; class Aves; order Gruiformes; family Psophiidae; genus Psophia; species Psophia crepitans. The sequence goes on from VWZZ01002805.1 coordinate 123,904, forward strand.
AAATAAGTGGATTTTTTATTTTTTTTTTAGCTACAAGAAATCAAAAAATACAGTACTTACCTGGTATCTAGTTCGAATATTCTAAGGTAAGTGGTAACAGCCTCCACACACCTCTAAAACTGAATCTCCTAAAGACAAAACAAAAGCAAATCAATTGTTCACTAACTCATAAATGATTCTATGATTCTCTATGTTGAGGGCTCACTGCAAAGTTATCACATTTTATTATAACAATCCTTTGTGATATGCTAAAGGCAGGATGGAAGGGAAATAAGAGACATGCAACCTTCTATCCTTATACAGCATTTTCACTTGAAGCAGGGAAGTATTGATGCCACCAGGAACGTGGCGGCGTACTGCAGTCTGGATGTGTTCAACAGGCACACACCTTCCCACGACACGGTCAGCTGGCATCAGAGAATACATTTTAAAGCCTGAATTTAAATATCTTCATCACGCTTTCACTCAAACACTGTCCTGATGTGAAAGTCCAGAATAAAACAAAGTGGCTTTACTGTCCAAATTATTTTACACTACAGTAAATCTCCACAACATAAATACTTATCTTTACAATTGATTAGCTGTCACAGTAAGTTACAAATATTTTAAAATATAGATTCAAGGGCTCTACGCTTCTATCTGTAGCTTCAGCCTCTTTCCTCCAAACCTTTTACCATGTGAAAGACAGGAACTTATCTCAAATAAACATACTAGTCTCACAGAAACTCTAATAAGCATTATCTGTTTAAGACTTTGGACTTTTTCAACTTAGGCATTTGTGAAATATCTGTATTTAGAACAAGCAAAGTGTGTTTTTCAAGTCTTGATAATCTGTAATGTTGTTAGAGAGATCCTGGTAAAGAAGCTTAGCTAACGCAGCAGGCCGCAAGCTCCGGCACACGAGAAGCGGGCACGCTGCCTGTCCTGCCACCCTGCTCAGGAGCAGCAAGCATGGGCACAGGGCAAGGGGAACCACGGCAGAGGAAGACTCCGCAACAGCCCAGAGGTTTACTGGGAGGCAGATCCCAGATGCCTTCAGGATAAATAAATGTAGTTTTTTTAAAAAATTCAACAGAAAAACAGCATCGGCTGTACAGCACTCTTCCTCACAAGTTAACAGCACTCAGATGTAGGAGACCTGCAAGCATATGGAGTAGCTGAACGTCACTGTGCCATTTCTAATGCCACTCTACCTGGCATTAAGCTGCTTCACGTGCTTAAACTGTACAGCGGTATCAGCACATTTTGCCAGGACAAGCTTCCATCAAGAAAAAGACAGTTTTATTTTATTCATATCCCATCCCCTCATCCTGAAGCAGATTACCCAAAGAAGAAACAAGTCCCACTTCAGTGTACAAGGAGGAAGAGAACCTGAGATGACCCAGCAATACAAACCCCTTCCTTCAGCAGTTAAGGTTGCTGCAGATCACAGACCACACGAAACTAAGAGAATGAATGGACAAGAGGAGCCTAGGAAATGCTAGATGATGCTATGGAAAAGCTGAGGGGAAAAATCACTGCAACAGATTAAAATATCTCTCTGATTAAGCAGGTACAGAATGCATCTAATTCACATCATTAATCACAAAGTCACTTACATGTTACATTACTGAACAATAAACTTCATGAGTGGGACTTCAGAGCAGCTTTTACCTGGCCAGTCATTGCTTAACCATCACCTTAAACCCTTTCAACAGCTTCCAAAGAATAAGCTCTGAATGCATTTGAGAAATAAACTCCTCATTTAATAAAAAAGTACGCCTTTCATGAATTTGAAGGTTTCGGTGTGGCAGAGATGTTGGGAATACACCCAGTAAGCTGTTGACATTACTGGCCACAGAAATTTTTTATGCTGTCCGTAAGAATATGCTTGATCTTAGCAATATAGTCATAACCAGTAAGAATGAACCAACCAACAAGTAAATAATCAGCTTACCGTTGGTGGATCTATTTAGTTCATTTGATAAGATGCTGTCAAGGATTTTCCTGAGAAAATGAAAGGCAAAGAATGCACAAGCTACAGGCAGAATTTAAACTTTCCCACTCAGACAGAGCATGTGCAATATTAAAGGGCAGACTGCCTCTCAGATGCAAAATGTCTTATTTGTGTACCTACAAAAGTTTCCCTGCCCATCACTTCCTTCATTACAAAGTAATCAACAACAGGCACATTAAAGCGATCTTTAGAAAGCTGTGGGTGGTTAACGGGGACAGCAACCAGAATTACGGCCCGGGCTCTTAAGACACTTAGAACAGACTTAATCAGATGGACAAGTCCACCAGTTTTGCCTATGGTCACTGTGCATCTTCTCTTTCAATCTCTAGCTAGAAGATGGACAGTACTTTTTTTTTTTTTCCCTAAATAAGGTCTGCCTTCACACCTCAGTGAAGACCATCTTTACATTTACCATTAATTCTGTTTCAGACAGCAACCTAAGCTTCAGAAACGTTGACAGTCAAACTGAAAACCAGCTGCAGTATGCTCAATTTATGGATGTACACAGCTGGAAATCTGTGAATGAAACAGGAGATGAAAGAAAAGTCCAAATCTACTTCAGAGATTCGATTATATTTGCTTGCCTTTGACAAAACAAGCCATCCTGCTGAAGTCAGCATTTAGCATATAGTGACGTAAAGGAGAATACAATGATGTGTGGATAGAAGCTTCAAATAGTTAAATTAAAAGGTGTCCAGGTGTCGTCAAAACTCCACCCGAAGAGAAGTCTTTACTTTTTATAGGACACATGCGCAATACCTAGCAACGTACAGACCTCAGAATATACAGAAAAGTACTTTTTTTATCTTAATATGGATGTAAGCACCAAGATTTTCTTCAGTCCCTCAGCTACACCAATAAAAAGTTTCATTAACAGCAGAAAGCCTGATTTACAGCTGGAAATAACTGAAGACGACCAAAATAAATTCCAAAGGAAACTACTTCTTATAAAAATCGAGGTACACGAGAAACCCACGCCAGCTACCCTGCACCGCCCCTTCCTCACCGCATCCTCCCGGCACGGCGGCCACCCGAAGTGTTCCTCACTAGGCTTTGGCTCACTTGGTTTCTGTTGCAACCAGCAATTCTAATCTAGTGACTCAGGAATGTTTTGATCTGCCCATCCAATCTCATCATTCAGCAGGCCAGATCCACTGACCCAGAGCTCTACATAATGCCCAGCTTGTAATTACTTGTAGATATCTCCCCTCCTTATTACATGATATTCACAATACAAACAGAAGGACAGAAAATGAAAGGACAGATGCTGGAAAAGAAACCGAAGCGTTTAAAAACCAAGATTCATGGATGTTATCTGGTTTCAAAAAAAAAAAAAAGACAACTACTCAAACAAAAAGAAAAAAACATGGGTAAGGGAATAAGCAATTGTTGAAGAGGCAGAGTATCCAAGTATGAAAACCAGAAGAAAAGGTTAAAGAATGCTGACGATAACAGAAGCAAGCAAAGCTACATGAATGCAAACTAAATTCGGCAACACATGACAATTATGGTAAGTTTTGTAACACAAATGAAGAAATACGCTTCGGAAGTTTGCCTGTCCTTTCAACCATTTCGCTCATACCAAAACCAGCCCCTCTAGCCTCGGTTGTTCTGCAAATTTGACTCCCATTTATATGCTGTTTTCTCCATAGTGCTCAGCACCTTTTCTTCCTCTAACCAACAGATACAAACTACCTTTTCCTTAGAGAAATCAGAGACGTCCTCAGATCTATTCTTCTTGATAAAAAAGCATTATCTGTTTCTTCTGTCTGCCCTAACCTCCCCTGACAGATGCAGCAGAACCACTTTTATTTAACAGTTTTATTAACAGAATTGTTACCATCCTGCTCTGTATGTTGTTAACAAAAAGAGCCAAGTATCTTTAGGATACTTTGTTCCATAATCCATCTCTGTCATGTACGTGAGCTATACCACAGTTACAAAGTATTTAAAGAATTAATGTTGCAATTAAGGCAAATTAAATAAAAAAGTAAATAATTCAATCGACAAAAACTCCCACTTTATTTTCACATCCTTACTTGCTCACATCACTTTCAGAATGAATGCATATTGGAAAAATGATGTGAAAAGGTTGAAGGGAAAGCAAACCAGCTAATAAGTACACTCGGAAGACTACTACTGTAGTAAGGTATTCTTCAGCAACAATCCTCTGGCTGTCTGGAAAGAGTAATTTTAACCTATTAATTGAAGCACTAACATCTACTATTTCATCAAAGCACCCAAGAGTGAGGGGTCTGGTGCTGCTTATATTTTTTTTGTATCACAGCACAAAAGGCTTTTAGCTAAATTTTGCTACTCAGTTTGTAGCCTTTTGCTAAAGGTCCTGTGAGAAGCCTCCAATCCATAAAAACATTGTTTTAATATGTAAATCCTGGTGTAAAACCAATCGAGTATCTAGGGAATTAATTTCAAATGCATACATCTTTGTCCCACAAAAGGAATATTATACGGCCAAATTCATTTGCCTTTGGAACAGAAGATACGTCTTCAACAGTGAAAGACTGTGACACTAAAACCTTCATTAAATTCTCTTAAACAGGAATTTAAAAAACAAAACAAAACCCCAACACACAAACACAAGGCTTTTAAATAATGAAATCTGGCACAACACAACTTCTCTGCTAAATTCAAGTCTAAATTGATGTAACGTCCATCATCACCAACTGAAAGAGATGTTACAGCGAAACTTGTGACAAACTTAACTACAGCGATACAAGTGTTGTTTCTCTAATAAGCTTAGCAGATTAAAATTTAGCCATTTAAGTCTGATTGACCAACCTGTTATAAAGACTTGTGACCTTGTACCCTATACAAGAGTAAGATTCAAACCTACTAAAGAAGGTTTTCCATATTAGAAGGGGAGAAAAAAATGTGAAGTCTTAGATTCACATTTTCTATCCTCAACCACAACATTCACTGCTGTGGGTGGAGAGATACCGAGGCCACTACTTCTTCTAGAAGAAATATCTTAAACTTCTTCCACAGCTTCTATACAGACGCACAGCCCCATTTTTGCTAGGTGAGTTGAACGAACTGTATCGATAATAAAAATCATGCTGCTAACGACAATACCAATATAGTCAAAGCACTAAACTTTCGAAATACAGAAACAGTCTGGGAACAAACAGATGGGTTTACCCACTAAAGAACTGGGTTTATACTATTATGTCACACCTGCAGGTAAGGCTTTTAAAAAGTAATAAAAGAAAAAATGTCCACTCACTTGTGTGACAAAAGGGTCAGCAATTGGATCAATTGTTGAAATGTGATCACCGACCCCTGGACAGCCAGCCTGCTCCAAGCGCTTTCGCTGCTTTCGGCAGGCTAGGAGGAGATTCCTACGGCATGAAGCAGTGGCTGTACAATAAACATACAGGAGAGTAACCCAACTTTATCAACAGGTCCAGGAGACAACGCTGGTCTAAGCGGCACCTTCCTACACACAGCACGCGCAGTTCTTGCCTAGTCAAAAAGAAGGAACAAAGAGTACATCTAAAAAAGGCATATAAGCAGTCTGAGAGACAAAAGAAATGACGCAATGATCTTCCCAGACGTGAACGCATCTTTCAAATGACAAGTTGGTCATCCAAGGGAAAGAAAAAGAGATTTATCAGAAATTAATCTGGAAGGGCAGGGGAAATTACCCTCTGCATTCATCCACGGCAGCAGGAGATGGGCGGGGGGGGGAGGAGAAAGTTCCCATCTTCTTTTGCTATCATTTGCAGAGGCAGATGAAAAGGTAAGTAAGGGTTTTCCTCCCCTTCACCATTTAAATAATGTATAAGTATGGTTTTACAAATTGCAAAGCATAGATCAAAATTATTTCACAAGTAATTTATTATTGAAATTTCTTTGTTGACAAATAAATACTCTTGGCAGTTTCAACCATAAACAGACTTTGTTAACGACTGTGAAATGAACAGGTTATTTTAATGGGCAAAAAAGCAAAAACAAAGACCAGGTTACCAACAGCAGGTGGTCATTCACGTGTCTTCGACCTGATCTAAAGATTTTTTCTTTTGCAAAGCTTAGAAATTAAGCCTATCTAAAAATCCTTTCTTCTCCTAATTGCTCAACTGCATTTCCCTAGTTTTCGTGGAGAGTGGGGAGGAGACTTCACTGTTTCATTATTTCACTTCCTCACAAAAACTGCCAGAGAAAGAACGTTTTCATTTCCTCCTGTACAAAACAAAAGCCACAGGTTTCCAACCTACATTCAAAGACTTCTTCATTAGATCACGAAGAAGCAAAACCAGTACAACAGATGTGTCTTCTTTATAGGTAAGACAGAATACTGATAAGAAGCGTTAAATAATTTGAAACAAAACCAAACCAAACCCCTGCTCATTTTCCTTTCCTAATTGCGAGACTGCATCCAACACCGCAAGCTGCAGCCAGAAAAGCCAGCAGAGCAGATCTGCACCGGCCATCAGCTGCTGTGCTGGTAAGGACACCCATACGCCGATAATTGCGAGTTTTAATAACAACCTCTTCTATTTAAGGGGTCCACGCTGGTAGAACTTCCCGATGCAGATCTGGCAATGGAGCAATTTGCCGGTATAGCTGCAGGTTAAGGCACTCCAAGCCACGACAATATCTCAGGAATCCAGGTCAGAGCTACGGCAACTTCGGGTGACAAGTCCTTGGCGTAAAGGCACCGACTGTCACCATTCCCTGTCAGTCCAACACCACAAACACAACAGAAAGTCGCTCCTGCAGCTGAGAAAAACGTGCCAGGACGGAGCAGTCAGCCTTGTAAAAGATGTTTAAGGTTGAAAATCACATTTTTGACAACTTTCAAAAACACCCTCAACATTAATGCTTTCAAGAAGCTACAGATTAAAATTATAATCATACCAACAACATGTATTAAGTTGCATGCTCTTTTCCACCCTAGGATCACCAGACTCTGCATGAACTAAAGCGCTGGGAGCAAGCTGCAAGACCGACACGAGCACTGTCTGCCACCGAACCGCACTATCCAGTTAAGCCTCAAAAAAACCCAACCACTCCCAAAAAAGCAAATGAAAACAAAACCAAAAAAAGCAACAAAACATCACCAGGAATAAGCGGTACCCTGATTACAAATGGGGCACAGGCTGTAGGATAAACACCCTCTGACTGCTGTGAGGTGGTGAAACCAACCCAAGCAGAAGAAGATAAACATGTGCCCAGAACTCAACTTGATAACCGACAAACCGTGAATTGCTTTTTCCACAGCCAGTCTCACCTGAATTAAGGACAAGACTCACCCAGCAACCCCAAGACCTCAAAGCGCACCCTGCAGTTCTGCAAACTAGAAGTATCCCTGCACAAACACGGAATGCTAAAACAGACCTGAAAAAAGTGCAAGTGAAATGACATGTCATAAATATAGATTTACTAAACTGATACAAACAAACAAAAAAAAGTATGTATTTTGGACATGCAAGGCATTCTTCAGTCATCTTCATACCATAGATTCCTCCTCACTGGACAGTGTCAGATGTTACAGAAATTGGTTTAAAAAGCACAAAGATGTGAGTTTTGTATCTGCCCCATCCAACTCCCTAGCACATGGACACTTAGAAGCGTAAAAGAAGTTAAGATTTAAGATTTTCACAATAAAACCTGAACTGACCAGCACAGCTTATATTACCCAAACTTTTACTTGTTGTTTTGGCAGGAAAATACAACAAAATACAACAAAAATCCTTTTCTTTCGAAGGCTGGGTGATGTTGGAGGGGCATACCTTCATTGGAAAGATTTTTGTTTCTTCTTAGGCCAACTCCAGAGGGAAACACCGAGTGAGACTCCGCAGAAAGCACCTTGAGATAGATGACACATTTATTTCCTGGCGATCCAGAAGTTTTCACAGCACTGAAGAAAGTCACTACAAATGTAACTATACTCTTCTGATACGCCAAGAATATATCAACCAGTATACAACTCACACAGTTCAGTTGGTCTGGACCGTGAGGTGGTCAGGACCTAAGACCTTGGGCGTCTCCACCCAGCTCATTTGACCAGAAATATCCGAACAAATCACTGGGTTGGATTAAAAGTTTTAATTTAAACTGACATTTTCTTACAGGAGATAAACTCTTTGGTATTTGCTAACTGTACAGTGTGGTTTCACCAACAAAAAGATTTATTTTATACTACTCCTCCAGAAACCATACTCGTGTTTATTTCCACTGTTCTCTCGCTCTGCATACATTTAACCTGCAAACTGCGTGAGGAAGTACAGTCTCAGTTCCGCCATTCAGTCTGGCAACAGTATTTCATGGCTGCTTAAAAAAAAAGGCAAAAAAAAAGCACCAGCCCATTATTATGTCTAAATAATAAGGCAACCAAGAATGGTATTTGTTCTACTGATTTTTCCACTAACTCATGGTGATTAACGAAAAAAGACGCAGCTTGAATTTCAGCAGACTGTAGACTTAGTTTGCAAACCAGGCGCTTAAGGAAAAAACATGTTCTAGACTTTAATTATACCTGAGTTTTCTAACATTGTAAGTGGGATAAGAAATAGGGCATCTAAACACACAGATTCTATAAATTACGTTTTCAGACTGGAATCACACTTCCGAGGACTCGGAAGAAAAAGGCCACTATTACACCGATGCATAATTTAATCACTGCCATTCCCAGCGCACGCACCTTTTAGCTTCAGTGTAAAGTATACAGCTAACACATTTGGTCTTTTCTCCACCTAAAGTAATAACTGAGAACAAAGGCAGAAAACCCTACAGTTTCTGTGACTGATGTTTTTATTCCTCCCTCTGATCTTAACTAACACCAGAACATGATAGACGTCTCTTCCGCCTGTCTGTATACACAACGTGATGCTGCTAATGCAACGTTAAACCAGTGTTATTCTTACACCTATTCCCCAAACCAAGGATCTGCGGGAAGACGTACTCTTAAGAGAAACAGAATTAGTTGCAAAATAGCACCTTTCCTCATATATGGTTATTTTTAAGTACAATTTATAGACCTACGCATTTAAACAGCCTCAAAACAGCAGGGAAGGAAGAGTGAAAGCCATCATAAGAAGGTAATTTTCAACAGGCAAGAGGGACTAACTGGGCATTATATGGAAGACATCAACAGAACAAGTCACTGGAAGAAATATGGGTTTAAGATAAGATGCAGAAAACGGGGGTAAGAAATTGCGCATTGTAGCACAACTACGCAAGACGCTGGGTTTTCATCATCCAGGTTATTTCACCCAACATATATTGCATTTCGGGACCAGTAATAAAAAATAAAGTCATGTGGATCGCTGCCTCTGTTATCCAAACCACTCAGTGAAATACTGAGGCATGCTTGGGAAACTGTAACTGTGCACCTTCCAAACACCTTTTGATTAACTCTGTCGGCCTGGTTTTCCTAAGTTAGTTGTGAATAGCAAACGTTGCGGCAAAGCAATGTTTACAAGTGCAACAAGAATGACATGAGCAAGTGTGGGAATCGGGAACTTCGTAGGAAAAGAGAGAAAGGGGGAAACAGTTATTAAAGAAGAGAAATATTTTCACCAGTTACCATCCAGGCAAAATATTTCTATTCGATATGCATTTATCTTGCTATCTGATTAAAATGGTCTACTCAAAGCAAGAATGTTATTTTCCAGTATTAACGTCAGGGTGTTCAAAGAATGACTGACAAGGGATTTGTCAAATCTAAAGAAAAGACATGGCTCATCACCTATTTTTCTTTCACCACTCAGACCAGAACAACTCCTTGAGACACATCAGAATCATACATGTGTGGAGGAGCACCATTCCTGTGTGAGAGTTTGTTAGTTATCAAATGGAAAAAGTTCACAAAGAAGAGCAACTCAGAATGAACCTGGAACTTAAATTAATTCACCGCTCTGAAAAAATAGATGAATTTGTATTTTCAACTCTATTTAGAATGGAAAATATGTCTGGTTATAGCTTCTGAGCCACAGCTCACCTGAGACTTCGATGGAGGCATCGAACAATTTCATGGCCCCTTCCCTGCTCCTCAAGGAGCAGCGAGCGAGGAGATCCCAAGGGGGTGTTGGGAAGAGCAGAGGGTCCAAGAGCAGCAAAACCTAAACCGTGCAGGCAAGAAGGAAAAGAAACGACACCTGCTCCAAACAGCCGCTCCGAACCACTCTACCCTCTCCAGAGCTCGCAGTATGCAGCTGGGTTCCCTGCCCGAAACGCCAGTAAATCAAGTCAGATGAGGCACATGGGATCAGTCCAAACTGTCTGGGATCAAAGCGGTTATCGGCCTGACCTGGAATCAGGATAACTCCAGTCTGACGGACCTGAACTAGAGCAGAACTTTTTTTTTATAAAAAAAAAGCACTGCTTCGATGCCCTGTGACGATACCAGACAATTCACAAGGATCCTCTAATGCCCTTCGTAAAAGCACATGAACACTCATTAACTGTGCTGCTCTTCTATCCGCTGTTATCGCAGCACCACGTGTCTCCCAAAGACACGCTGCCACGCTCCAGCATCTGAGCAAGGACTTAACACGTCCCACTTTGTCCGCTGAACCCCCCTTCCGTACTTCTAAATAAAAGAAGCAGGACTGCCAGCTTTCACTCTGACATTATGATTACAGAGAAAAAAAATTAAGACATTCCTTAATATATTTTTTAAAAAATTAAATCCCTTCCTTCCATACCATCAAGTAACAATAGATGCAACCTGAAATTATGCACATCTCGGTTGGTGCAACCTGGTCTTGGTAGAATGAATTTCCTGAACTTGGCATCTTCTCGATTATCGCAGACACTGTCGCTAGTAACTGCCCACAGATATGACTGGAGTTATAGGCTCCCCAGTTCCCCTCCTCTCTGCAACAAGTTTTAATCTTTTTTTTTTTTTAACTGTAAGCGTCCCCAAATCCTCCTGCCATGCGAAGCAGATTCATAAGGAAAATTCTTTAATGACTGACCCAGTCTAGGCAGAAGCCCACAATACACACCGTGCACTGGAACTGTGACACAGAATCACAAACTATTTCTGAGCATATATAAAATATACAAGATATTACCATCACAGTAACAGAAAATCAGAAAATCCTGTTAAGACATAAAAATATGTAATGACAGATGGAAAGGAAAAGAATATTCCTCAACTGAAATACAGCCAAAAGTTTAAATTTAAAGGGGGAAAGCGAACAGAAAACCAGCGGAAGTTTCTACTTTTTTTAAGCGTAACTGGCCCCTGTAATGACATCAGTAAACTTTGGACTTTTCCTATCCACACTGCAAAATAGTATCAACACATAGGTCCTATATATTCACTTTTTCTACAGATTGTCCTGTAAAAGCCACAAATGTTTCAGAAGCCAGACCACTGCCACCTTACGCAACTTCAGCAAGACAGAGGAAACCAAGTCAGGATTATCAAGTCCCGTGTGACAAAAGCAAAAGCAGCACAATGTAAGTCAGAGTTCTAGAGCAAGCAGTTAAAAATGGTTCTTGACAGATACATAAATATATATTCTCGGCGGGAAGATGAAGCCCAGAAGGCGGGCGGGGGGAAGCACGGGCTGCTGGTCGGATCGCCGGTTTGTGCTCTTCTATCGACTTCTCCCCACTGGTGTTAAGATACTGCCCAACGTTGCAATCGGATCTAAAGAACTATTTTCTGGCATTGTTCATCTGCCAGAAGCCATCAGACCATCACAAAAATACTAGTTAATGAAAGTACATTTATATTATGTCATTAAAAAAAAAAAGTTCATTAGCAGTGCTTTGATAAGAGAGAACTAAATGCCACTGGGTTTTTTCTTTGCTCAGCCATTTAGCCAAAAGTTTAGATCGTGGTACTCAAGTATATTAAAACGAAAAATAAAACCAACAATCTTTCATCGAAAAACTCTGTTGTTGTAACAAAATACTTGAGCAGATTATGAAAGAAGAGATAGCAGCTGCCGATTTAAGTTTACTTGGGCCTAGAAGCCTCATTCTGTTTGCACGGGAGCTGCGGTACCACTGCACACCACATGCCTTCAATTTTCTTCTACCAACACACGCACCAGAGGATGAAAACCTTGCACCCGGAAGAAAAACGTACTGAAATTTTACAGCTGGCCCTACAGCATGCTGGCACTGAAAGCGTTTCAGCATTGCTGAGGAAGGACTTTAAAAAAGCACATTTTAGTGCAATGCAGATAGAAGGTAAGTGCAATTAGGAGAAATTGCCAGGATGTAAGAAATTTGAACATATGCTAAAGGAATCTTATTCACATTCTCCCAAGAAAAACCTACACATCATCATTGCACTAAAACCCCCACAATCTCACACAAATTATTATTATTCAGCTATTCTATGCACACACCAAAAAAAAAAAGGATTATGGTTTTTGGTAGTTACTATCACTTCATTAAACATATTTAAACAATGTTTGAGGAACTTTTTTTCTGAAATGTGGTTCTTTTATATCAGTATACACTGCCTCGAATAGGAAACAAAGCGCCTCGAAGCTAAAACATGGTCTAAGAAAACTGCGCTCTGTATGATTTTATTGATTAAGAAAATACTTTAACTGAACTTCTGCGTAAATCCTAAGAGATAGCACCATTCAACCTCCTGTCTTTCAAGATTAAAAGCAGCCACTGGTTAACCAACCAGCATCAACAGATAGTAGTTGGCATAGCAACAAAACTATAAGGGTAAAAAAAATACATTCAAACAATGGTGAAAATTCCCAAACTGCTCTTGAGAGATTATAAGCGTTGGGAACCTGCTGACAGCACACGCTGATCAGGTGCGCCGACATCGCTCCTCAGCTTCCTTCTTATCCTCCAAGTCTTTTCTTTTGCAAATATCCAGACAGCAACCAAATCATCCTCAATGTCTGGAAGAGCTTTGATGGCCAGGACAGGTAGCTAGAGAGTTAAATATAGAAAAAATATTTACATGGACACTTCTGAACACATATTGCTTAATTCAAATTACTTCAATTATTGGAACACCTGGAAAACAATTTTTTCATGTTAAAAAAAGTAGTGCAACACTTTGCTTTGATCCTCAGCGTTAACCACGTTCCTCATCCCTCTGTATTTTGCCACAACCTATCTGTCTTATCGCACAGGTGGCCACACAACTGTTTCCTGAGACCGCGGACTGGCCGACTGCAGCCCCCCGTGCCATCTGCTTACGAGTTGGGGGTCACCTCATGGAAACCAAGCAATTCCCCAAACTGCACACACCTGCTCCTCAAAAACCTCTTTTCCTCAGACCAGCGGCGAGCGACAGATGAACCCCATCTTCCTAGGCAGAGGCAATCTCCATCTAGCGCCGCTCCGTTCTGCACCCAGGTGGGTAAGCCTGGAGAAGAGAGGCTGCGAGCGGAGCTGCGGCAGAGCCCTGAGCTACAACTGCAAACGGCAAGGCCAAACAAAGAGGACTTGGACGGCTTGAGATCAAACTGTGAAGGAAATCAGTTAATGTATTAAAATTACCTTAAATTAATCTCCATGCCTGTGTGTTTGAGGGGAGGGCAGTGAGAACATTGGCAGATGCCACTTTGCACGCTCTGGGGAGGATACTGGAGTGCTCAGTCCTACAGATAAGCTTCGCAGAAAAGTTCTGCCAACCTCTTCCCAAACCATAACAAAAAAAAGATATTGTGATCTGGTTATTGACAATACTTAAAAAAAGAGAAAGCACTGGCAAACTGATCAAAAGAGGGAAATATGGCCACTACCCCAGGCCAGTTACACTGCTGTTACTGTTAAGTCAAGTCATGTAACAGAGAGAGAGGATTTGCAGAACCACCTCCCATTCCTAAGTTGTGCTCACTTCCCCAGAACTGAAATCATAAAATCAAAGAGTCATATCAGCAACTTCTTACATTTAACCTAAAGCATGATTTCTTAAGCAACCCAGTTGGGCTTCCATTAGTATTTACTATCAAAATGCTTAAACACGGACAAAAATATGTCTTGAAGCTCAGAAAGAGAAGAAACGGGATGATTAATACCATTACCGACAACTACCACCTCCCTAACAGCATAACCTGCAAATCAGGGCACACATCTCAGAATCAACGTTCATACTGTTCCAAAGCCATATTCCGGTACTGCTCAGTTTTTTCCAATGATCCAAGGAACACCGCTGTCTCAATGGATGCCTTCATACGGCACGATACAAAAAGCTTGTCCACATCACAGCTCTATTTCTCGCTGGCAGGCTCCAACCACCCTGGGTAACTTCCCGACTGAAGCCAGGTCGGTGACTGCGTCACCTCAGCTACAAACCACATCAACGTACTGTGCCCCGGCTGTCAAACAAGGCACAGGAGCCACCAGCTGACCGGGGGAGGACTGCCTGGCATTTAGGAAAGACCAAAAGAGCGTTTACACTTCACAGGAATAATCAATGTGGGTATAAGGTCTACTCTAGGAAACAAAACATACTACAAAGACATGTTTTTTCAGACACTGACTGATAAAGGATGGTTAAATACAGCACACAGCCACCCCGCGAAGCTGGGAAATCCCTACTTTGGTTCCACCAGCCCTTTGAACCTACGGCCTGCAATTTATCAATACAAAACATCAAAAATTTAGGAGGAAAATGCCCACGTCGCCACTTCTTCCCTTTCATTTAAACGCCGCAAACAATCACTAAGATGAAATGAAGGAGGGAGGGAAAGAAGCATTTATTTATGCTTATAAAAAGCTGCTTGACTGAAAAATCTCATCTCCAAACTCGGGGTTATCCACGAAGCAGATGCTGCATGGCCAGCATCATGACAAGTTCAGCCAAAATCCTTAGAGCACCGTGAGAAAACCACAGGAAGCTGCTCAATAAAAATAAAATTCTTTTCATCCTACGCTTGATGTATTAAAAGCCAATTTCTCTTCAACTCCGGCTTCTGCTTCCCCTCTTTTCCCTCTCCCAGATCACTGTGTACTTGAATTATTAGAGCTAATTCATTAATGCAAACGAATCTGCGAATCTATTTCTCAGGACCTCTTAATCAGATTAGGACACTCATTTTCTGTCGAAAGCAAACAAAAACACAAACACTGATCCTAGGCAGCCTGAAACCAACAGAGGCCTCAGAACCTGAAAACACCTCTCCTGAAATTGCAGTCAAAAGAATAAATTCCACTGAGAGGTGGCTGCCACTATTCAAGAATTTAAACAGGTACAACCCTGACGTGTTTCAGAAGGAAATCCTCTCAGATACGCGTACTTTTAATAGCTTAATTTACCCAACGAAACGGGTGAAACACCCCCGGTCAGCCACTGGGTGAACGCGGCCTACAAGTTTTTGCTTCAACAGTAGCAAACTAATACAGTATTTAAATACACATACAACATTTCCGTTTCCTTACGATAAACTAGCACGGGAACGTTACGCAGGCATCGGCTAGGAGAAATATATTATTTCATACTGGTGTAAGATCATGTACCAATTATGCAATTTTTTAAGCTTTACCACAGGAGAGAGAATATTAAGCATGCAGAGCTCTAAAGCAACATCTCACGGCATGGGAAAATGAATACTCCAATAAAAACAAACCTAAAAAAGATTAAACCACTTTTGGCTTTCCTTTCTATGTCACACAGACAGCTTTCACCTTGCTCTCCCAGGGAGGAACGGCTCCATCAGTGCAATATACTCCGGTAATAAAGTGAACGGTGCTGCGTCGCTATGGTATAACTGCAATATATTGATAAAGTGTAAAAGGAGGACGCGGTGCTATCAGGGAATTCGCTGCCTGTCTCCTCTGGTCGCGTTCTGTATCACCACAATTACCTGACCGGAATTCTTAATTCCAGAAACGGAAGACGCTGCACAAATAAATGGAATTATGCTGCCTTTGCAAGTTTCTCGTTATAAAGGCTGGATTTACTTCCCGTCACTAATACATCATTCATTAAGCACATAATAATCTAGGCAGGTACGAATTTATTTAAAAAAAAGAAAAATAAGCAGAATAATGTGAGGAAAGGGGACGCAAAAATCACCCCAGGTGCCTCCAGAGAAAAGCCAGCGGTGGTGAATCACGGCCCCCCCCCAACGCAATGACTTTCAGGCAGAATTCACCTTTCCAGGCCTTTTGCTGGGGGTTTTTCCCTCAATCTCCACAGCTCCGAGGCAGAGCAGCCAGGCCCCTGCCCCGCCCGCGGGCGGCAGGAGGGGGGGCCGGGACTTCCAC